>RCUC01139274.1:0-10994 GCA_003697995.1 Taxidea taxus jeffersonii
GCCAGAACCTGAGCAGCTGAACAGCACTGCCAGGTTTGTGAGGGACAGGTGGCCCGGCCGGGAGACCCACGCTGCGGATGTGACGCCTCTGGCCACGGCAGCACTCTGATGGTCTCTGAAGTGCTCTGTTGGCCTAGAGCTGGGTTTACGTCTCTCTTCGCTGGCAATTAAAGCCCCTCCAATGACCGAGGAAAAATCTAGTCCCTTCCGTCTTAATATTTACCAGTATTTGCTTTGCATTTTTTTTTTTTTTAAAGAGGGTAATGTCTTTATTATGGAAAGAGGTTTTCCTTTCACTTCTTATGTGACCTCTGACACCTGTAGGGAAGTGGGTTGAAAACATAATTCAAACAAATCACAAACATAGGGACAAATGTTACACCTCGCTAGCAACTGAGCAAGTACACAGCTCCCGGACACTGTATTTTGCCACGATTTAGGATGAAAGGTGAGCCCCTGGTTAGCACCTCGGGGGAGTGCTTGCTCTCGGTGTGTCCCAGCTGTGTAGTATGTTCAGGCACACAGGAGGCGCCAGGGGCGTCCTCACTGATCCTCGCCCGCTGGCCTGTAGTGTTGACAGCCCTCCAGGAAGACAGTGTGACACAGACTCAGGAGCCTCAGAAATGTTTATCCCCCTTGATTTAGCCATTCCCCTGCTGGGACTGTGCCCTGAGGACAGAGTCTCGGGAAAAAGGTAACTGCGTCTAGATACCATAGTCTCTGCCTTTCCAGAAGCAGAACTCTGGAGCCGACCTCCTTTAACAGCCCACTGATGGGTAGCTCACTCTGGAACATCTTAATGTTTCAGGTCGCAGACTTTTGTCTTTTTTTTTTTTTTTTTTTAATTTATTTGTCAGAGAGAGAGCGAGCACAGGCAGACAGAGTGGCAGGCAGAGGCAGAGGGAGAAGCAGGCTCCCTGGCGAGCAAGGAGCCCGATGTGGGACTCGATCCCAGGACGCTGGGATCACGACCCGAGCCGAAGGCAGCTGCTTAACCACCTGAGCCACCCAGGCGTCCCGACTTCTGTCTTTTTAAATTAAGTTTTCAGTTTAATTTTTAAATTTTTAAGTGTTTTATTTATTTGTCAGAAGATAGAGAGCACAAGCAGGGGGAAGGGCAGAGGGAGAAGCAGGCTCCCCCACTGGGCAGGGAGCACGAGGCGGGACTCGATCCTGGGACCCTGGGATCATGACCTGAGCCAAAGGTAGAGGCTTCACTGACTGAGCCCCCCAGGTGTCCCAAGTTTTTAATTTTAATCCCAGTACAGGTAACATAGAGATCTATTAGTTTCGGATGTATACTGTAGTGATTCAGCAGTTACCCGTGACCCTGCGGGGTCTTGAACATTTGTGGTGACCTTTCAGAGTATCTCAGTAGTGTGAAGACCAACTTAGGAATAAATATTGAATGACAAAAGCCAAAGATAAATCCTGCATTGAGCTTCATTACTACCTCCTAGAGAAACGTCTGTGTAGAAAGAGATAAGTATGGGGACACTTGGGTGGCTCAGTCGGTAAAGCGTCTGCCTTAACCTCAGGTCATAATCCCAGAGTTCTGGAATCGAGTCCCACATTGGCTTCTTGTTCAGCGGGGAGCCTGCCTCTCCCTCTGCCTGCTGTTCTCTCTGCTTGTGCTCGCTCGCTCTGACAAATAAATAAAAAAAATCTTAAAAAAAAAAAAGAGAGAAATGCTAAGGACAGAGTGTCTAAGTCGGTTTTGTTTTGGGTAGTGTGGTTTTTGGTGTAGTCCCCGCCCCTCTCCTCTTTTTGGCATTTTCTAGGTTTTAAAATAAACGTCTCTTTTCCTTAATGAAAAGCAACACCTATTGTCATTAAGCCGACTGTGGCACCCTGCTCGGAATTGGTCTTTGCCTTAGGAATCACTTCAGTGTAAATCATTTTGGGGGCGGCCGTAGGCACTTTTGCTTGGGTTCTCAAACCTCAGCTGACGGCGCCTGGCTTTACCTGCACCCTGCCTATGTTTCTGGAAAGTGGCAAAATTTCCCCTCAGAATAAATGGTGGAAAATCCCACCCACCTAGAGCCAGTGTAGTGGTCCCGGAAAGGACTGGTGGTTTTGCTGCCTTCTCCCAAGGGGCTCACTGGGGCAGTGACCTGTAGGATTCATAGGCCGGTTCTGCACAGGTCTGTTAGGGTTATTTCCCGTTTCTTGCTCAGAGCCTCACGTCTGACCAGAAGCTAGAGAGGGTTGAAAGGAAGATCTCGAAGTGGCCTCTGGAAGGCCCTGACGAAGTAGGCTCCGGGCCAGATCCACCCCCAACCTAAGAGGGGTGCTTACTCTTCAAAGGGCTGTCAGCAACAACTATGGAGGAGAGTACTCGTGGCCACGAAGCCTACACTCTTTCCTCTCTTGTCCTTTACGAACACGGTTGTGTCGATCCCTGCTCCAAACCAGAAGGAACACTACGCGCACCATGCCACATGGTGGGCAGCAGCCACAAAGCCCATTGTAATCGGATTTGGAAGGCATGGTCTCAGACCCTGAACCTTGGTCCCATCCAGGATGCTGAACTTGGACAAGTCTCATCACCTCCTGCACCTTGTGTCTCCCCTTTCCCTCCCCTCCCTTCCCCCCTTCCCTCCCCCACCTCCTCCTCCCTCCGTCCTTCCCCTGTTAAGTAGCTAGGACTATGATCTGCTTTGGACTTTTTACAACTGAGTTACAGAGTGAGTCTGTAAACTTTAATGTCCCCTGCAACTACAGCCTGGTATTTATTAATGGTTCATGGTTGTCTAGCGGCAAACGCTACAGCGGGCGAATCCTTCCCAAACACACGGAGCTGAATCAGCTGGCCTGACAACGACGTCTAGGTTGCCTTTGTCCTTCGTGGATAAGGTGATGATGTGACAGGTCATATGAGCCAGTGTAATGGTTAACCTGACTCTCTTTCTTGGAAGGGACCCAGACACAAGTTGGTCTGATGCTGCTCTTTTACTAACGAGGCTTTGAGAGCCAGCGAGGTGATGAGACACTAACCCCAGGTCACGTGGCTGACATCATTTCAGAGCTGGGGACGCCGTGCTTTCTCCTGCTTCAGAGCTTGGCACCTGCTGTCCCCTCACCAGCATCCCCCTTGTCCATCCTCCTCTTCCCTCTGCTCATCCTGGGCCCTCACCTTCAGCTCTCACCTCTAACCCTCTGTGGCCTTCCTGACCAGCTCCACGACTCTGAACTGCTGTCTTACGTATTGCAGGATTGTGTGATTCACGACCAGGTCCCCCACCAGACTGTAAGCTCCCCAAGGGCAGGATAAACACCTATTTGTGTTTAACCTTGGTTTAATAAACACCATTTATTTGCTGGCTATTTGGGCAGCACAGGATATACGTGAGCACAGAGCCTGGCCCGTAGTAGGTGCTCAGTGAACACTGGCTGGAGGAATGAAGACAGGCTGTCAGATCCGGACCGCACACTCCCACTCCCAGCCTGGGCCTCCTGTCTTCAGCCCCGTCACGGTCTGGTTGGTTCCCAAGAGGGAACTTAAGGGAGGCCTGGCAGATGCTTGTGGTGGTCTGAGCCCTCGGAGGCTCTTCCGTCTGTCACTCAGCTATGTTCTCTCATCTTAGGCCGCTGGATGGGGACACCCACCTCTCCCAGATGCACAGCTGGGCTCCCCTGCAGGTGCTCCATGGCGACGCCGATGTCCTCTTCCCGGTCAGCGGAGTGGGCTCCTACAGCCCAGCAGGTGGGTGCTTCCTGATTCCTCCTTCCCTCCGTTCCTGTGCTTTGGCTAGAGTGTCTGGGTTCCCTCTGCAGACAGGAGGGAGCAAAGAGGCACGGGGCTCAGGGCAGGAGGCTGGAAGGGACTGAGGGTTTGGCTTCTCATCTTGCTGACCCTGAGTGTTTGAGTTGCTCCCTCCCGAGGGAGGATTGGGCCAAACCAGCTGACAAGTCACGAAGGAGCCCCTGAGCCCATTTGTTTTCCTTACCAGTACGTTTTGGGGAACTGGGCATGTACAAGCTGACCACAAATGGTAACCATTCATTTTGCCTCTTAGGGAGAAAGTTAACAGAACTCATAGCTCAGAAGGCCCCCGTACCCTTTGCAGCAAAGTGCTGGAGGGTCAGAGAGCAGCCTGCTTAGAACCTGCGGGTGGGGTGGTAAGCGTTTCCAGAGCCTTCCGTTTGGTTGAACGTGCCCTCGTGTGGTTTGTGGTTTTCTTTCTTGAGCTAGAGCAGGTCGCGGGGAGCGGTTGGGGAGGAGGAACGTGCATGTGGGTGAGCCCGTTGTGCCCAGAGGGTGTGTGCAGTGCAGCCAGCGCGGTGAGCGGCACAGTGCAGTGCTGGTGGCCGTCCCTGCCCCACGGCCCCCCACCCCCCACCCCTACACAGGCACCGTCTCCCCCTCCCAGGCCAGGTTTAAGAAACCGTCACGGTTTCTGGACGGCTCAGGAAGCTGTTGACAGTCTGATTACCAGACTGTCTGTTGATGGACTGTTGTTTCTGTCCCAGGCGGGGGATGGAAACTCACGCTAAGAGCTGGAGTGCAGGGCAGGTGGGCCGCTGACCAGCAGCCCTCTCGAGTGGGGCACAGATAGCCTGGCCCCAGGAGCCGCAGGAGCTGAGCAGGGCGGGTTACCTCTCCCGAGTGGCAGTGTCCTCGACTGACGCCGGGGCTCCTGAGTGTGCAGGGCCACGTGACTCCGTCTGCTGGGCGTGTCCCCTCTCTGGAAGGTGTGGCTGCTGGTGGTGATGGCAGCCAGCATGTAGCAAGCCCGTGGAGTGAGCCCCAGCCTGGAAGGTGGCCCATCCGGACCAATGCATCGTCTCTCAACCACAGCCTGGGAGGAGGGGCTGGTCACCATTGTCACCTTTCTCCCAGACTTGTGCAGAAGGCTCCCCAGGTTGGCATGGGGCCAGGTACCAGGCACCAGCTAAGGCCCTGTGGCAGTGGTGGGGCCCCTGCTGTGGGGCATCTGTGGACTGGGAGTCGGTTGTTGGAACGGAGGGTGCTCCTGTGTCTCCCCTGTTGTGTGCCCCATACTTCCTTAGGGGGTCTGCCCCATCTCATCTTTCCTTTGAGAGGCTTCGCTTTCTCTCACCACTCTTGCCCCCTCCTCGGCCGCATGGCTCCCCATACTGGCTGGAAATTCTTCCTGGGTCTCCACTGATGTTCCCCTAGAGGGGCCGGGCTATTGGGCCCAGCTGGTGTCTGCAGGCCAGGCCAGCGCCAGCTGCTGCGTTCCCCAGGGGACCACATGTGGCCCAGACGGCCAGTGGCGGGCTTGGTTACTTTGCCAGGGCCCATCGGGGCACTGCTCTCTCGGACAGGGTGTGTAAGAAGGCACGGGGCTTGCAGAGAGCAGACGGTCCTGACCCCGCTCTGGGACCACATGACTTCCACCTGCCGACCCAGGGCCCCACTTGCCTTGTCTCCCTCCCCACCAAGGAGGCTACCGGTCACTGGGCTGTCAAGGTGCCTGCACTTGGTATTCTGTTTTGTTCCCAGTGGCCCCTTTCTTTCTCAGCTGGGCTCCTCTCAAGTCAGACCCTGGGGGTGAGGGCCGTTCTGTTGGGTTTAGTCTCACGGAACTCAGTGCTCTTCCTCCCTCTGTGGGCTCTCCTTCAGTGTCTTCAGGGAGAGGAGCTTCTGGCCGGCCTCCAGCATCCTCGCGGGAAGGCATCCTCCTGGCAGCTTTCCCGCGGTCCCACCTCTGCCTGTCACCCTTCCAGACCCAGAGGCTTCATCTTGTCACTGTCGTGGGACCCCGAGCTCCAGCGTATCTTGATTATCCTCATCAGAGATGCTGTGTGTGAGCCGGTCTGCCAACTTTTTAATTTACTGTAGTAACAAAGCTGCCAGGAGTCCTGGAAGCTGGTGACAGCCTCGGGGGCAGAGTCGCTGTGGGTAAGAGTTGCATAGGAAGACAAATGATGTTTGCACTGCAGAAGATACTAGAATCAGAGCTGGGGGAGTCTGCTACCTGATTGGAAGGCCAGGTTGCTTCAAGTACCTCCTGGCCTGATCCCCTTTTCCTTGGGGGGCCTTTCCCTGGGCAGCTGTGGGTACACACTGTCAGCATGTCTCTCTCAGACTGCTTCTCTTTTGCTCATCTCTGACTGGTGTCCCTTCCGATCGATCAAGGTTAACAACTTATTCTCTCTCACTCTAGCCGGGGAGCCATTTGTGTCTCTAACGACAGCTTTGCACACAGAGGGCTCTACCCTTAGGAGGCCTTCGCAGCATCTTTGAAAGTGCTGGTGGCCCTAGTGTCGCTGCCCTGGGGGCTGCCCTGGGGGGGGCATTTAGCGGGAGAGGGAGGGAGCCCCGCGGTGGAGAAGGAGGGGTGATTTGGTAGCTACTCTGGGAGGGAGAGCGTGGCAGAGAAGGGGACTCTTAACACACAAATACCGTCCTTTTGCTTCTTGGATGAGGAGGCTTTGTGGACAGGGGGCCAGTCTTTGGAGCTGCGTTTTTGGGGCCCAAGGCTTGGAGAAGGAGCAGCCCCGTCAGGGTCACAGGAGACCCGGGTGGAGGGTTCGCTCCGGTCACTCCTCTGGGCCAGTCTGTTACCTGCATACAGCAAAGATACTGTCATCTCTCTCAAGCTGCCAGGGAGAGCACCCCCGAGGTTTCTTTCCAGGCGAGCACTCACTGGAGGTGGGAGGACACCTACTTCTACCCACTGCACGGGAGAACGTTGCAGCTCCTCCCCTCCCCAAGGGTCCTGGGCTTAGTGTTGGGTTTCGGCAGACTCAGTCCGTTTCTGAGGGTGTGTTTGTTCATTTGAAACCTTGGGTCCCCGCATCAGGTGTAACGCGCCTCAGCTCCGTGGCCCGCCGTGGGGCCAGTGGGCTTGCTTGGTGATGCTGGGGGGGCTCTGCGGCCGCGGGGCTCCGCTCTGAGGTTGTTAATCTGGGCGCGGCTCCTGGAGGGTGCGGGGGGGCGGGGGGGGCGGTGTCGGGACTGTGGTGCCCACCTGGCCTGCGCGCTCTGTGGTCTCCACCCTTCTCAGGTGGGTCCTGTGCCTCTCAGGGCTCATGGTTTTCTGTACGCAGCACCGTGCTGGGCCCTGGGGGGATCCAGAGGTGGCCCCCCCGGAGTTTTGCAGGCAAGAGACAACAACAGCTCTCCCTGCTTCTACTCCTGCCCCCACCCTGGCTGTTCTTACAGCAGCTGGAGGGATTTCTTAGAGCACACATCAAATTGCATCATCCCCTTGCTCCGAACCCTTCCAGTGCAGTGAGGATAAAATCCAGAATCCTCCTGGCGGCCCCCCCAGTCCCCGGCTCAGCGCACAGCCTGATCTCCCGTTTCTCTTTAGCTCCAGGCCCCTAGCCACGCCTGCCTGCTTCCACTTCTAGTCTCTCTCCTCCTGCCCCCTGTGCGCATCCTTCAGGAGGCAGCCCGCGTGGTGGTGGCTCATTAAGGGCTCCTCTGTCCCCTCCTCTGGCAGGCCAGGTCTCACGTTCACGCTGCCAGAAACCTCCTGTTTCTCCCGTGCCCTGACCTCAGCTTGTTACCGTGTGTGGCTGTAATCACCTGAGAAGTCCTGTCTCCCTGCTAGTCTCCGAGGTCTGTACGGGCAGGTCCATGTCGGCCTGGTTCCAGTGTGACCCTGACCCAGGCCAGAGGCAGGCACTCAGTGGGGCGCTTAAGAATCCTTTGCTGAGTGGGTGAGTGGTGGGTGTGCTGAGTCCATGGGGATGGGGCATGCCGAAGGGAGCGGACACCTGGCAGTTGGAAAAATGCGGTCCCGGTGGAGACGCAGTGTAGACAAAGGATAGGCGGGGAGTGCAAGGACCCATAGAGGGAGAGGCACGTAGCTCAGGTCTGCTGTGAGAGACCGTGAAGTAGGGAAGGACTCAGCTCTGCCGCTGGGCACAGTGTGGTTCAGACCCTCGCATGTTAGCTTGTGATCTTGGGCAGATCATTGAAATCCTCCAGGGCCATCTCCACATCTGTAAAATTAAGGTAGTAGCGTGCGCCTCAGAGGGCGCCTCAGTGGTGAGTGACACAGCCCATGTGAGCACTCGCTCTGTGGTCCCAGTATGTCGGGCCCACTGTGGCGTCCCGGCTCACGGGGGTGTGTTCTGGTGGGACATCACTGGGGCCGAGTAGGCCTGGGATGTGGAATGCTGGTGGGTAATGGCGGCCTTTCCTCCAGCTATGGAGTGCTGCTGTGCATGTTGGAGTCCCCGTTTTTGCTTCAGGGAGAGGAATCTGACAGCTGTGAGTTGGATTAAGGGTGAGACAGGACTGCGGGGACCCTCTGTGGGAGACCCCTAGAAGGTATGGAGCCTCACTACTAGGGTGACGGTGGACATGATGATGGACAAGGAGTGGCGGATACCGGGCACCTCGAGCTCTGTGATGGGGGGAGGTGATGGCCCCGCGGAGAGGGTGTCAGAAGGGAGCGTTCTGGACGGTTGTGACCAGGCAGTGGTCCCTGCAGGCGTCCCAGTAGAGCTTCCAGGCAGGCAGCAAGCCCTGTGGGACGAGGATTCAGGATGGAGGTGCCAGCCACAGGCACGTGTTTGCGAGGTTGTCCTCTTCAACCTGCTGGCAGCTGGGGCCAGGACCTTGTTGGGTTTGCCGAGGGGGACAGAGGCCTCTGAGCTGCGATCCAGAGACATCTTCACAAGGGAATCAGAGAAAAGGTGGTGAGGCGGTATGTGCGTGCGTGTGTGTGTGCGTGTGTGTGAGGTGATGGCGGGAGCCTGTGGTAGGCGGGCTGCGTTCCAGAGCGAGTTGGCTAGCAGTCACCGAGTGTTCCCGCTGAAGCACGCGTGTGTCACAACATGAGTTTAATCACGCGGTTGGTATCATTAAGATGTCGTATTAAGATGGTAGCCGCTGGTGTTAGCCCTTCCGTAGTGGAGGAAGCCAAGTCACAGAGAGGCTAGGTTTAACGCTGGAGGCAGAGCCTGGCCCCGTAAACTCACCACAATGCTCGGGAGAGGGGCAGGGAAGGCTGAGGGGGGACACACTTGCTGTTTCCCTCTCAAACTTCTTTAAAAAAAAAAAGGGCAAGTGGAATAGCTTCACGGGGACAGCAGTGTCAAAGAGACAGTGGAAAAACATTTTCTCTTTAGGGTTCCCTGAGTACAATCCCTTAAGAACTGGGGAACCTCAAACAGGAGGAGGAAGCTCAGGTGAAAACAGGAACGGGAGGGAGGCGGTCGTGGAGCTTTGGGCCGTGAGGTGTGCTCCCTCCCACCTCTGTGCCCCATCCCGCATCTTGGCCTGGCTCTGCCTTCGGCCTTGAGAAGCCGGGAGTGTCTCCAAAGGGCACATGTTATCATGGCTGACCCGGCCTTCATGTCACCGTCCAGCCTAAGGGCCATGGCTTTGCACTTTTTTCTGGAAAGAGAGCTGAGTGGCCGCTAACATGTTTATGAAACTCTTTAGTGCCTCTAGAGATTGTCTGTGGGCTCCCTTCTGAATGCCTTTCCCACACACCCCTCTGTGCGGGGAGGCATCTTTCTAGAAAGCAGCAGGGCACTTGGTTTTGATGCAGACTGACATGGTCAGCGATTGGACTGTGCTGCCCCCTTGTGTCTGTCGTGTGCCACTACAGCGAGAGCGGTTTTGTCTATCAGAAAGCTGATTATTATTCCCTGATTCTGAGGCTGGCTCTGAATATGGACTTCATGCACAATTCCAGGTGGCTCAAGGTCAAAAAGGTTAAGTGGGAGGATGGGGCCTCATATCAGTGACTGCTGCCACATCTGAGATGATGGCCAAAACCACGAAACAAGTAGCAGACTAAAATCCATTGTGCAGGTGAGGAAACATTTGTAAGTTGGCTGAGTTAGCAGATGAGGCAGTGTCTGCACTGTGTCCTTGCCTCACGGAGAGAATGAGATGAAAACAGACAGCTGACTCTCTCTCTGCGACTGCTCTCTCTGCACAGATGCCCCCCTCGGAAGCCTGGAGAACGGGACAGGACCGGAGGAGCACGTTCTCCCGGAGCCCGGCCCCCGGTACAGGTCAGTATTCTGGAGCCAGATTGCCTTTGGGATTGAGTTGTCTTGTTCACAACTGTGCGTTTTATTCTCTTTTAAAGATCGGAGTGCACCTGCTGGGATTCAAGGTCAAGGCCTTATTTCACATATATGTCCAGGGGTAGCTTAGATCATAGAACATGAAGTTGCCAAGGGCGTCAGAACGTGAGAGACGGTGTTTAGCAAGCTTCATTTGCATTCCACCTTTACTTTTACGGTTTTGGGGGCCATACCTGGGTGCCTCCTCTCCCATTACGCTTGATGTTAGCATTTGATCACAATAAGGCACGATTTGATTATGTGATATCTGAGCCACTTAGCCCTCCTGTATTTGAGAAGTGCTGAGTCTGGCATATGGTAGTAAGCCCCGTATGGGTGTTCTGCTTTTCAAACAGAAGTGTCTCAAAGGGAAACTGAGCAGCTCAAAGTCCCCGGATGTTGGGCAGCGGAGCTCAGTTGGACACCAAAATCTCCCCTATGCCCTGGGAGCCTTGTTACTCTTCCAATTGTTTTCCTTTTTCTTTTTTTTTTCTTTTTAAAGATTTTATTTATTTATTTGACAGACAGAGATCACAAGTAGGCAGAGAGGCAGGCAGAGAGAGAGGAGGAAGCAGGCTCCCCGCTGAGCAGAGAGCCCGATGCGGGGCTCGATTCCAGGACCCTGGGATCATGACCTGAGCTGAAGGCAGACAGTTTAACCCACTAAACCACCGAGGCGCCCCTCCAGTTGTTTTTCTGTCTTCATGCTTTTAATTTGGTGCAAACTTGGGTGAGTAGGGATAGATCCCATCTGCATTTTCAGCCTTAGCTCTGGGGTGGGAGTCCCTGATGACCCCGAAGTGGGCTTGGTGTTATGGACAGGGCCCTGCTCCCTGACAGTGACAACACCTGTAGGTTCCTGCATAGTTTGTACACAGTCAGGGAGGACTGGGGTTACCAGGTCCCTCCAGGATGCAGTCTTTTTTGCTGTTTATTTTAGACAAATACTGAGTATTGATCTCAGGGACAGACACAGACTTCGGTGA
>RCUC01139275.1:0-16938 GCA_003697995.1 Taxidea taxus jeffersonii
CGCCGTTCAGAATCTCCACAGAAATATTTACACATACCTGGGCTTGGGCACTCGTTCATCAGGAACTGGTGTCCAAGTGGAATCTGGAGACTTCTGTTCTTTGAACCTCCCCGTGAAAACACTGGCAATGTCGAGCATGTCGTAGGCACACACTGCAGACCCCGGGATGCTGTAACATAGCATTTCATGCCGCGTTACTCTTACAACTGTTATGCACGCAGCTTGGAAACAGACTCCAAAGCACCCTGATACTGTAAGGAATGCTAGTATACACAGTAAACGTTTCCTGAATCATGTTTGCATTGGTGGCTTTAAAGAAAAGACTGCTTACTGGCAAACTCAGAGGAAAAAAACCTCTTCCTGTGGTTATTGCCTTTGGAACTGCATTTGTTAATAACTGGTGGCCCAGAAATTCCCTGAATTTTCTCTCACTAACCTTAAGTCTTTGGAAAACGTTTTGCATCTCTAATATTGGGGTAGTACATTTGAAGCAAAAGTGTCTCCACTGTCCACTCATTGCTTCTTTGTGTTCGGTTTACTCCAGCCAGAGACCCCGGGAGGGGGAATGTATGTGTGGGGAAAGCACGCCTATTTTCTGTTTGCCCACTGCCCATTTCAAGTTTTACTTCCTGTATATTTGCATGAGACAAAGCAGCTTAAGTCTCTAAAGCACCAACATTTTGCAAATAAAGTGCTCTATTAAATGCTAAATAATAATAATGGTGGTAATCTCTACCTGTAATTACATCCTTCTCTGGTACTTGTGGAAGGACTGGAGGTTTTTTAATCAGCTGGGAGAAGGCATGAATTATTCATTCATTTGAACCCCTGTTTGTCTTTAACTATGGTCATTCCTTGATTTCAACAAAATAATTGGCTAGCACCAGCTGGCTGAGAGCATTCACCAGACTTTGGTAGTGATCACTGTATGGGCGGGAGCACCCGGGCCAAAGACATGGGCACTGTGCACGGTGACTGCGCCGTTCGGGGCAGAGTCTGGTTTAGTCTTGACTTTGCAAATATTGAAAGGATATGGAAATCACTTCCTAAGTGATTAGGGGAATTTTCTGCCATCTTTAATTTCATAACACAGTTATTGAAGTATTACTAATAAAGCAAGAATTAGGGAGAGGATTAGAAAGCTTGTTTAAAACAAAGTGGCAGGATGAATTTTCAAATATGTAGACTATATATACATTGTGTACAGAATTGGACAGATAAGACAGCAATCCCTTCGGTTTTGGAATCTCAGAACCCTAGCATTAAAAGTCACAAAAGACTTTGTGAACCCTAGCATTAAAAGTCACAAAAGACATCTCCCTATTCTAACAGTAACAGGGATACATACTATAAATATCATGGGGAATAGGATAGCTACTGAAGTATTTTATGAGGCACCTCATAACTAAAGTTACCCTAGAGTTCGATAATCTTCCCAAAGTTAGAATCACTTGTGAAATCCTTTCGTCTTCCTTCCTTTACTCCCTCCCACCTTCTGTTCATCTTTCCTTCATTCATTCTTTCTTCCCACCTTCTGTTCCTTTAGCGTGTATTTACGGAATCCCTAATCTCCAGTAGCAAATGCTCAATAAATGACACCGGCTCTCAGGTAAGACACACTGATGGGACTGGCAGACCCACTAGAGGAGGGCATGAAAGGGCACAGCACATCTAAGAACTACCTTTTAGCTGCATCCCGTAAGCCTGTGCAGCTGGAGGAGGAGAAGGGCCCGGCCATGGCAGGACTGGTGTGCTCACCAGGGAACTTGGGTTTTGTCCCCAGGGAAGAGAGGAGCACCTCAGGGGCTTGAAACAGCCCTTCCCGACCAAGTTTCCGTGTGTAGAGGATGGGGTGGAAAGGGAAGAAACCAGAGCCAGTAAAACCAGAGGCGGACTCTAATTTATCGATGAAAATGGGTATGTGCATTGTTACCATTTTCTCATTTTACTGAACAAGTAAGGTTTCTGAGACTGCATAAGCATGTACTCATTGGGGGCTTCCTAGGGGACTTCTAAGAAAATACTTTAAACGGAGTATCTGTAATGGACAAGAGTCTACTACTGTGTTGTAATTACACAGGAACTCTCCCTCCACGCCCCTGCCCAGCCCCCCATCAAACTAGAAACGTGCTCCGAAATTCCTCTAGCCCCTGCATTCCCATGTACCAAGACAGGTTCTTTTTAAACAATCCTAGATACTTGGGTTCCAAAGTATGAACAGTCACGGCCTGGATTTTGTATCTTTTCTATGCTCAAGCCTAAAAATCCCTGCAGATGGTTAAGCTCACTCAGGTGGAACTGAACACTTCTCGTTGTAGTATGGACTCATGTTGTCATGTGTCTTCTGTGGAGAGCTCTTGACTCTCGCCCTCCAGCTAACTGAGGATCGTTAGTGCGTCCTTTGGTGTGTTCTGCTTCAGACTCTCCCGGGTTCGTAAGCATTTCTGTGTGCTGTCCTTCATTCTCCTTGTGCAGGTGCCTGTCATATGGACACCCTTCAGCTTCTTAAAAGTCTTCATCAAAAGGATGATCCGGACCGCAACAGTGTTTATCCAGAGGAGGAGAATACAGAACATCTCAGGTTCTCAACAGAAATGAGAATGATTTCATTCTAGTGCTAGGACCTAAGGTTTAAGGTTTGGAAGAGCTCAGTACCAGGGAATCTCATGTCTGCCTTCCTCCTATATTTTAATCTCTGCACAGTTCTGCTCGAGGAAGAATTTTTAGTTCGTCATTAGATTACTCAAAGCCTTAGCCTAAATAAACATGAACATAGGAATGAACAGGCTGCCAGTATTTCTAGGTTCATTGTTGGATGACTTGTAAGTCCTCACTCAAGCCCCCTGGAGTCAATGGTGGTTGGGGTCCGGGTAATAAGCAGGGTCCCTTAGGTAGGGTGCACGATGGACTCGTCGGAATCTCACATGTCACTCTGTAGCCTTTAAATACATTTTCAGTGTTTTCACTTCCAAAGTTTTCAGTCCAGTCATAGAAATATTTAAAGTCACACAGAATGTTAGATGACCTTGAGGAGGAAGGAGGAATGCTCTTGAGTTCCAGGGGTGCCTCTTTCATCTCCTGACTACTTGGACCAGGTGACAGAATTGAGGTTAGTTTCCTCAGGTGTAAAAAGAGGGCAACAGTATTCAGTTTCTGGTACGACTGGAGAGATTCAGAAATAACACATGAGGCATGTTTCCACGCCAGACACAGGAATAGGAGATATTGTTAGAATTTATCTAATTACTTCCCCTAAAATCCTAACCTAATAATGCTTGTAACTGACTGTTAATTTGTTGATGAAAACCGAGTGTTAAGTGCTTTTAACCACAAACAGCAGGCGGCACATTTGGCATCAGCTGTGAAGCTTGTGCACTGGGAGAGAACCCCCCAGGGAAGAGGAAGCCAGGAAGGACCGGCGAGGCCAGCACCACCAGGGCATGGTTACCTGTTATAAGGTGTGGAGAAGGTTGCCAGCACGACATCGTGCCCATTAATACGAATCACATCCGTGACCGCCTGGAGTATGTTAAAATAAAAATGAGAATCTCCGGGAACTGAGCAGTTGAGGCGAGCCTTCAGGAAAGATGTCCACTGTTTCTCCAGGACTCTCTGAGACCCTCCCATGTCATTCTTACACACCTGAGCCACTCTCGGGAAGACTACCTGCAGAGGAAACACACACCAGGGAAAATCAAATGCACGCAACTTGGCGAGATCTTGGTGAAATTTGCCTTTCTTCGAAAACAGAAACACAACAAGGTGCTTAATTTAATCCTGTGTTTCTAAAATTAGTAGCCAAAAAAAAAGGGGTGGGGAGACTCATTGGAACAGCCTGTTTTGAAAGATAAGGCTGTGGCATTTAATACAGAGCCACAAATCCTTCAGGGGATCAGCTCCCAGCCACATAAACTCATTTCCATACAGACTGCTTAGCTTTTTATTTCCTCAAACAAAAGCATACTTCGGAGGCGTCATCTCTGCCATCCTCACTGGCTGCCTCGGGGCCCTGACTCTCAGGCTCCCAATTCCTCCAACCCTGCCAGACCCTGGGCACTGACTTTGTGCCCTCCAGCTTCCTGACCGTGACCCTGTGGCAGAGGTAACTGGAGTGGACATTCAGTAAGCGTTCTGCTGTTTTTTGCAATAAAGACAACACTCTCAGTTTGTTTAAAGGTGCTGGATATTTACTCTCCTCCTGTGGAACAGCTCAGTTAAAAAAAAAAAATCAGAAAACGAAGAGTACACCAGGAAACCACCCCTCCAGACGCTTGAGACTCAGTGTGAAGTCAACCAAACAAACATCAGTCGATTGCATTTTCAGTAGAGGTGGTTCAGAGGTTCCCTGGGATCTGGTACTGTGCTGAAAAAGGCTCCCAGGGCCCTGAGGCAGAACTTTGTTCGTTGCCACTAGTCTTTGGCCAAGTCTTGTAAAATGATGACCTTGAGCTTAGATTTCTGGTTCTTTCAAGATCATTCGTAACAACATTGGGGCAAGTGAGACTTCAGCCCTCCTTACCTTTCCCATGGTGTTGTACTCCACAGCTATTTCCCTGAAGAAGAAGTAGATGTAGTCTCCATAATCCACTGCTTGGACAAAGTACGGCTCTGTGGGCAAATGGCATTTTAATTGGGGACATGTCACACAGAATTAAAAGAACTTCAAATCAGTTGCAACCAGAGACATGGCATTAATTAAAAGTGTAGGGCCATTAGTCGTGGGGTTAATGTGAACCCTTTCTAATGACCACACATGCAGGTGCTAGTGATTCCAGGAGGCACTCGAGCCTACCAATTCTTTCAGAAGTGGTTGTAATGAACAATGAAGAATAAATGAATTTTCATATGTCTCTAATTTTATTTTCCACAATGGAATGCCTGCATTGCAGAAAGGATTTTGTATACGTCTCCTTGTGAACCCTGACTCATAAAGGGTCATGAATAGCTTTTTTCCTTCTCCCCACCACCTCCAGTCCCTTGTTCCCTTCCGTGAATGAAACGTTCAGTTCTTTTCACGTTAGACTCTGAAATGAGAGCTTGAGGCAGGAAAGATGAATGTACTGTATTTTATTGTAGTGACATTGGTTGTTGTGTTAATATTCCCGAAACTCACGGGAAGTGAAAGAGGGAGGTAAAGAAATGAGTTGGGGCCAAAGATGGCATTTCCACCTTCCTGTCTGTCAAAAGCCATTACTAAAATGAAACTGGAGTCTGGTCTGGCCAGGCTCTAAATCTCCCTCAAGCTACGTATCTCCACCCCCACCCCCTACTCCCCACCCCCACCTCTCTTAATTATTTGTTCACCTTTCAGCCATTTGGAATCATGCTTGACGGTCCGTAGGGTTGGGCTGTCTCCAAGACTCCGGTAAATGACTGCGTCGATGGCAAGGAAGTCAGTCACTGTGGCTGAGTATAGTTTTCCATCTTAGAAGAAACAGAAAAGAGGTGAGCAGGGTGGGAACAAGGCAGCGGGTGTGGGGGGTATAATAGAGACATCCCCCGGACGGCTTTCCTACATCAGGCAAATGAGATAGGACAACTGGGAAAAATCCAGGAGTCGCTGGGAAAATACTTGGCCCACATTCCTAACCATTTTAAATTAGGATCTTGAGAGATGAAACATTTTTCATTTTTAAATTGCATGGCAATTTCTGAGCAGCAGCAGCAGCTCAGGGAACAGGGCAAATGAAAAATGTTGTTTGCTTCACTTGATGAGATGGACCTTGGCTGGAATCTCAAGGCCAAGGCCCCCTGGACACTGCTGCTGCGACCATGCCGTGGCCAGCTGGATTAGGTGGGAGCCTGGGGAAAAACAGAAACTGACAGTATCACCAGAAATGTGAAGTATGAGATGTGAAGGGAGTCCTTAGCCTGGGCAGGTGAGGGGAGTCAGAGAGAGGGGTTTCAGAAGTAAAAAGAAGTGGACTGAATTGTGACTTTGATCCTGAGACTCACTGCTTCTCTTTACTTCAGTCGCTAGAGCCATGGAGCCCTGCCCATGGAGCTTCAAGAAGAGATACTTGCTTCAGTGTTTCAAAGTCCTAAACCGAAAACATTCTGACACTGAATATGCCAAAGCAAGGAAAAAAAGGGGAAGGGGTGCCCCAGTTCAGCTTGGCCTTTGTTTGAGAATTCATGGCTTTTGGGAGATGCGCTTTGAAGGTCTATCCAAGGCAGAAGAGCATGAAGAAAGTTGAAGATTAATCCTTAATGCTTTTGGTTCTCTTCCTGGATTCATAAACATGCGCATACAGATAATCCAGTAGGATCTTGTGGAATAGTAAAATCTACGCAGGATGTGAGACAGAAACAGTAATTACGTTCAAAATAAAAAAGTCTTTCCGTGGTTCATTTTTAGTAGATGCCTTCATCAGCTGTGTGTCCACGTGGCTTAATTACATACACGGCAGCACCGTTTCAGCTCTCCTGCTGGCGGGATAAGCATCATGTTTTCTTTAGAAAAGTTTATCCCAGCGGATCTCAGCAAAGGTCCCAATGTCTCCTTCTGGTCTGAAAATAACTGAAATTTGCCGAGGCTGGGGGTAGAGCTGTCTTGAGCACCCGCACTGGTAACAGCCATCTATCAATGCGTGCTGACTGGCTAGATCGGACCCCCAGATGGCAGACCCAGCTATCGATAAGCACACGTCTGCAAAAATCACAGCTTTTCTTCAAGAATCGATCAGAGCCCCAGGTCGTGCGGGTATGCCGGGTAGTGCGGGGCAGTGTGTGTGCAGCCGTATGTGTGTGTGTATGTGTGTATTTTCTGTCCGCTTTCCCTTATGCTTTCAGTTTCGCATTCAGCATTAGGTATCTCACCAGAACTTTTACTTCTAACACAGAGCACTGTCCTGCCCCTCTTGCTAAGATGACAACCGTTTTCCTTGCAACAAGGATCTTCTATTAATAAGGGCTGAGCTTTCATGAGATTTCCAACAGTCCCATGAAGAGCTCCCCAAGTACACCTGTCAGGGGAGTAAGAGGGGTATTCAGAGTGTTGCCTGTTGCCTCATGGGGCTTGCTCCGTGGAGTCCTGGAAGGTTCCTGGAAGGCTGGCGACCTTAGCCACTCCTCTGATGCGCCCACCTCCCCTTTGGTTGACAGGTAACTTTTACATGGTGGCCCACATCCTCCAGGGGCCCAGCAGGTTCAAGTGTCAGGAAGGGGCTGTAGCAAAAGTTACACAGGTGGGTACTCTTTGGTCTGGCCTTGCACCTGCCCGTGCTGACTGACGGGTTTACAAGACTGTTCTACAGTGTGGCACGTCCCCCTGATATCGAGCACTAATGTTGGGGGAGAGCCTAAGGAGCCCTTCTTGGCACAAGCCATTTCCCCATCCTGGGACGGCAGCCTGAGGCTCACAAGCGTGTGGCACCGAGGATGAGGTTCAGGGAGCTGAGCTTGTTTCATAATGGAAGCCCTAAAGTTTCCCATGGAGCTGGGATGTGCCAGTTTTGAGCTGTTGTGATGGAAATTACATTTAATTGCTTTATTACATGCTATAACCACCACTATTATACCAACACTTCTCCCCGCACCCACCTTCACACAGCTGGCAATGAAATCTTAAATAAATTCCTAATTAAAACACACACACACACACACACATACACACACACGAGAATCCCAATCTGAAGATAACGGCTTAGTTGCTGCTGCTTTCTACCCTTGGCAGGGAGGCAAGGGGAGAGGATGAGGAATATGCCACCCCCCCCATTATCTTTCCATCAGAGAGAAGCACACACCCTAATCGGGTCAGTGGTAATTGAGGTGTCTGTGGAAACTTGCGGGCTTACGGACTCCCTGCTTGGACATCTTCCTGCAGCTTTACCTTGTCTCCTCCCTTTCCCCTTCTATATGTGGACAAGAACACACATATCTGTGAGAGCAGTCTGGCCCTCTCCGAGGAAGAATTGGAAGAGTAGAGACATGAAAAGGCCCTGTGTCCCAGATCACGGCACTGAGCCACTGGATCATCCCACCTTGAATAATCATTCTACATTGGCTGTTCAAGGGGGGGGGTCTTTGATTATTTGAACCCAACATGCCCTACACAGTGTGTCACACACTGAGTGTGAAGCCGCGATCCTTTTCTGAGGCACACAGGCGCGGGGAAGGGTGGCGGACACTCCTTGTATGAAGCAGAAGCACAATTTTCATGCGAATTTCAAATGAAAAAGGCGCTGTTAATTACAGTATTCCCCAGAGAATCAGAGGACAGCCGTGACTGCACGAATCCTCCAGAGGACCTGCAGAGACAGGCATGTGAGAGCAGACGCAACGAGAGGAAATCACGTTGTTTACCTGCAAACAGTGCGACGTTGGCATGTTTGGCATCATATGGGCATCTGGCCATTCCACTGAATTCATCTCCTAAAGGTTCCAGAGTATCCATCTACATGAAATAATGGGAATTCATTAGGAACAGTAACAACCAACAGTAGTCAGAGCAACTAATATCTATAAAGCACTTAATATGTGAACTTATTCGTACACATAGTGCAAAAGATCCTCAAATCCCCTGAGATAAGTCTGTTGGTTTCAGGTGTGGAAACTGAGCTTTGGAGAGATGAACTCACTTGTCTGAGGTTCAGCTAGGAGGGTCTGAGACTCAGTCATGTTTCCTCGACTCTTAACTGTTGGAGTTAATAGCTTCCCATATCCTTTTGGAATGGCCTAGAAAGAAGTGTCTTTTCCTTGGAAAAGGAATTTTTAAGGCAACCACTGGGGGAAAAAAACCTTCCCCCTTTCCTCCCCCACTGCCTGTGAATTAAATGTTGAGTAATAAACTCTAGAGAATCTCAGTCTTCGGTTTTATTTTGCCTGAGGAACCCTGCCTTTGCGGGTTAAATCGCAGAAGAGGATGGCATCAGGAGAGGCACAGAAAAGTTGATGCAGGTGGAGCACTGGTGGCCCTTTGCACCAACTTCAGAAACCTGTCCCACCCTCTAGTCATGTAGATGAGAAGGAAAGGTCCAGAAGATGAGGGGCTCACACAAGTCAGCGGCAGTTAGGAATGGGGCTGCCGTTTGACACCCACATGTGTGCTCTCCCCAGGCCTTGTTCCTACACACTGGAGGTTCTAACGGGTCTGTCAGTGAGTTTTGTTTGGCCATCTTAGTATGGAAAAAAAGTGGGTGGGTGAGGGGAGGGAGAGAGAGAAAGAGGAGAAAAGAAAAAAGGAAAAGTGTGCTCTGTTTTAAAACAAGGAGATTGTAAATGAAACCTGATTTCTTATTTTTGAGCAAGTGGAAAAGTCACCTCCAGCCTTTCTTACCCAAGTGGCAGCAACCAGCTGTAAGAGAAGTAATGGCCCCCCTGCTTCTTCCAACAGGCACATAGACCTCAGCACCAAGGCCTCCTTGCCCACAGAATGTGTGCACGCCCTGCTTGTCTTGCTTCTGCAAGTTACCCACCCAGCTTCCTAGGGTTTGCAGGTATGGTAAAGCCTCACTGAATTCTATTTCCCTTTCCTCCACGTCACACGGAACTACATTTCCCACCCTTCCTTGCAGTTAGGTATGCTCACAGAATGAGCTCTGGCCAATATAATGTGGGCAGGGGGAGGCTGTGTGCCCCCTCTAGGTCTTGCCTCTAAAAACCTTCCAGTGTCCTCCACTCCAGGTCTCTTGTGTTCTGCCCTGCTAGATACAAAGGATCCAGTCCAGAATCCGAAGGTCTTAGGAGATGGCCGAGGTAGAAGCGGGATGAAGTTTAGCTTTCTGCATAACCTAGTGGAGCAGAGCCTCTGTCACTGACCTGAGCAGGAAAGTTAAGTTCTCTGGGCCAGCCCCTGGCCTCCGACAGGGGTTGATGCACCTTGGCCAGTGATTTAGTGGTCTCTGTCTCCTGCCATGTCCATGTGGTCTTTTTCCTGACACCGTGGCATCTCCCTAGCATTTATAGCTCAGTACCAGAGTTCGTACAGTTATCTCCTCCACGTCGTTATTGTTTTTATAACCCTCTGTGGTTCAGTCTTCTTTCTGTAGTGGGAGGTAGCTTCTTTACCTCTGACGGTTGCCTGGTTTGATTACAGGACCACAGATACAGAGCTGGGAGAAGAGAAGCCTAAGACAGTGCAAGTGCCTGGGGATGACCCCCTGAAAGGCACTGAGTCAGGGACCCTTAAATCACGGTATATGGAATCATCATTCGGGAGGAGTGAAGTGCTTCCTGAGCAGCTGGGCGTGGCATCCAGTTGTGTTTTTTGCCCTCAAGCCCCAGGAAATGGTTTCAAGGAAATAGCAGAAGTTCTGTCTTCTCAGCTGCTTGGAAATACTCCTATTAAAGCCCATCCTATCTGCTCAAACTCGTTCACAATCCCAAAAGCAGTTGTAGTAAAAACACATATTTTTAGGGTAAAGATGTTCAGGTGAGATATCCTCTAAATACACTCTCCTCCCCTCAGCACACTTATGAAAGGTTTGGTTTTGAAAAAAAATTTTTATTTTTTTTATCCCAATAATAGCATCGTGTTGAACTGTTGAGTTTGTGGTCTGTGGGTTTGGCAAGTATCCAGAAGTAATGCTTAGTCCACAGTGATGCACTGGAAATGCCTTTTCCCCCACCCATGCGAGCTGTAATCCTGGCAATGGGGAGACCGTAGACAAGGGGGAATTATTAAGTGTGCCTACTTCTAAAAAAAAAAAAAAAAGGAGTCATAGCTATAGCAAGTCAAAGGCAAGAAGCAGTGAAGTATTAATGTTTCGGTTTGTGAGTCTGGAAAGGTCCAGAGACAAAACAATGCCATGGTGAAATCCTCTTTCCATGAAGTTAGAACTAATCCTTGTGGTAGTCTCCAAATCTTAGACCTGACAGCAGTCCCTGGAAATTAAATCACCATAGGGTACAGGTAATTATACTAAGAACCAGCCTGACTTCCTGCACAAGTTGAAGAGGTTTAGAGAGCAGGAGGGAAAAGACATGGAGTATAGTTTTGGGTTTGTAGTGGGTGGCTTACGGAGTGCTTCCCCAGGTAATCTTATTTGGGGCTGTAATCTTCCTGATACATTCGGCTTACTTCTGTTTTAAAACTGTGCAAACTGGGGCATAGTGCAGAGGCGGAGACCAAAAATTTGTCACTGTCCTGCTTCAAGTTAGTATAATCCACTTGATGCCTCTGTGCTAAGAGACTTGGGTTTTAGGCGAGGGTGGGGGGAAAGATGGGCCATTGTTTTTGCTTTGAACCTGTAGTCCTGATCTGTTCATAAAAGGCGCTTAAGAGAGACTGTCCGTTCTTCCTGCAGCCAAGTACATTCTTGTCTCCTACCGTCAACAAAGCCTGCTGTGCCCTGAGTCTGAAAACACACTTCTCTGAGCACTGCCAAGGCAGACAGAACTGCGCGGGAAGAGCGTCCCATGTGTGGTTTCTGAGAGGCCCAGGCTTCCGAACACGTCCCAGCAGGTGTGGCTAGAACAAGGGAGAGGTGACAGTATTGCCACAGGTGAGGCATCTCGGGGAACAGAACATGTGCAGGGAGAATGAGCGAGACCGCTCCTGGTCTGTGTGTCACAGTGCCAAGAAAACCTGTCATTTGTCATAAAAGATAGCTTTCCAGCTAGGGAATTGGTTGGGAATTGTGAAAAGCATTAATCTTAATGAGTCCTAAACAATGACAAATGGGGATGGAATATTAAGTGGGAGAATGAGAGTCAGAACGTCATCTGTCACTGGCCAGAGGACATGTTTGCACCAACTGTCTGCTGCACCCCGAATGGGTCCTGTTGTTATTAGAAAGTTTGCTATTTTAGGACAGTGTTTTTTACATTAATTCAGACTTTTCTGAGTTATAACTTACCTTACCTTGCCACTGAATGTTTTTAGTGGGTCCCCTACATTTTGTGCCTGGGGTGAATGCCTCCCTTGCCTCACCCTAATCGCGGCCCTGCCGTGGCCCATTTCCCAGTGTTAGATGGAAGTTGAGCATGAGGTTAATAAGATAGACCCTCCCTCTGATGTCTTTGTGAAGGCTGATGGTCTTTTTTTTTTTTTTTTCCTAAAGATTTTATTTATTTAACAGAGATCACAAGTAGGCAGAAAGGCGGGCAGAGAGAGCAGGGGAAGCAGGCTCCCCGCTGAGCAGAGAGCCCGATGTGGGGCTCGATCCCAGGACCCTGAGACCATGACCTGAGCTGAAGGCAGAGGCCCAACCCAATGAGCCACCCAGGCGCCCAGGCTGAGGGTCTTTTAAAACTGTCCCACGAACGGTTGCTTTGGATATCAGCCCATCATTTCTCTTTACATTCTTTACACCCCTACGGCTTCACTTTATGCTGGTGACACCCAAATGTGTATTTCTCTCCATGTCTCTCCCTAAATCAAGGCTCACCCATCCGTCTTCTTGTTAGCTCTGCCTGTTCACATCTCCCAGGCAGTGCTGCCCACAGGGCTGGGCGTCCTGACTGAGCGGGAACCCAAGTCTCACCTTCTGACAACCTGCTCCTGGCCCCAGTGCTCTTCTGCTCTTCCTCCCTGTTCCAGTGCTGGCAGCTCCATCTGTCCACTTCCCAGGGGTGAGCACAGCAGTCATTCTTACCCCCCCTCTCTCCTTATCCTGGGCTGCTTATCCATTATGACGTCCTACTGGTTTTTGTCCTTTGAGTATTTCCCGAATCTCTTGTTCTCCCTTCATCCCTAGGGGGCACCTACCTCTCCAGTCTCTGCTGTTACTACTTGTCACTTCCGAGTCCAGCACTTAGACCCACAGGAAGTTTCTCAAGCTCAACAGACTGTTTCTTACTCAGTGCCTTTGTTCCTGCCGTTCCCCCTGCCTGGAATGTCCTCCTCTCTTCCTTTGGCTAAGGTCTCCTTTAAAACAAAAGTTAGGCTTCTCAGTCCCTGTTAACTCCCCACGAATGAACAGAGCACACGTTGGGGGGCACTGGGTCAGGCTCTGGACAGTCGTGGAGCTTGAGGGTGTCTCCCGGGCTGGGGGCGTTCATGTTCCCCATGTGAGAACTGCAGCGGGGAACATCTGGAGAGTGGGGTCATCTGCCCCCTTCTGGAAGCCTTCTCTGATTCTTCACCTCAGGCTAAGGTGAGCACCTTTCCCTTGTGCTTCCATAATGCTCTGCCCCTCATGGAATTATAGCTTTCTTCTCCCTGTGTGGCTTCCCTAAGGATGGAGGCCCCCTCTTTGTCCTTACAGCCTCAGTGCCTGCCCACGTGAGAAACACAGTACACGTGTGCAGGAAGAAGGGCTGCGGCGGGAAGGACGGGCCAGGGGAGCGAACAGATGTGGGGTTGCTTCAGCATTGCCTCTGTCCGCCGCTCAGAACTAACTTGATCTGTTAATGCTCTGAGACTTAAATTTTCTTTCTCTTGCATAAAGGCTACAGTGGCGAGTACTAAATGGAATTAAACTTCTGCATTCTTAGAAGTCTTTCCTAGAAAAAAGCCTGCAGTTTGCACGGTGTGTGTTTGAGATACCTCTTAAAATAGGAATCACTCACAACCTAAGTGTGTTTTTGTGCTCAGAGAGGATGGTGGGGTGGGAGGAAGTCCACATGGTGTACATGGAAAAGTCTGTTGGCACTCTGAACAATGAAGAATAGGGTCTCAGAGAAACGAACTTTGCTGGGAAGGCTCCTTAAAGATGTGTCAGTCAGTCCTGCACAAACAGGAAGCTTAGGAGCCTGCTCAGAATCACTCATGTGGAGCAGTACATTAAGTCCAGTGGGTGAGAGGACCCCAGATGGTGTTGAATTACCCCTCTTGGGTCGCTGCAGGTACACTCACAGTAGATCGCGGACTACGTCCGGCCCATGTGGTCCCAGCAGACAAAACCCCACTTACCTTATAGTTTCTGCAGGAAGGGTTGAAGGCGTTCGTCCCACAGACAAACAGAGTATCATCGTTTTTCTTTAGAAGAACTTTAATAAAGTTGTGACACTCATCCTGAAAAATAATTCAAACTCTTTTGTATTCAGACCGGCCAATAGAGAAACCCATCCTTCACCGTCTCCCACCATCGGCTGTCAGTAAGGTTAAAGAATTCCCCTGTTAAGAATTCAAGCTCCTCCTGATGTTTAACCAAAAAATGACGTGGACAACTCGGCTTTTTTTTTTTAATAGAAACTAAAAGCACAGGGTAGAGAGAATGAGCGTGCTAGTGCCAACCTCCCACTGTATTAATTTTAATGCCAGATGTCCCAAGGTCCCTTGCTGGGCAAGGCTCTTGGCTGAAGTGTGTTTTTATGCTGTTCTGGGACTCAAGGTACAACCCCCGTCTGCCTGCGGCAGCTCTGTTCTGAGCTCTTCCTCAGCCTCCCCAGGGACTGTGGTCTGTGTGGCAGGCTACTGGCGAGTGTGCTCAGAAGAGCTGGGGCAGTGGGCTTGGTGTCCATAATCCCTGGTGCCCCTAAGTAGTCTGTGGTGCAGCCCTAGCAGCTGTCGTAATATTTCATCACATTAAAAGCAAACTGTTTTTGCAAATTAAAGCCTTCAATAAGTTGATGGAAAAAGCAATTACTGGGGGAAAAGGGACTACTAGCACGATCCATTCCACATCACGGTCTACGGCCAGAGATAACCGTCAAAAACTTAACCCAAAGTGGCAGCTGCAGGAGGAATGAAAATTGCCTACCTTATGTTTTCCCTTCATTCTGCATGTGTCTACATCAGCCTGTCTAGATTTCCATGTCAGTTTCTGTGGGGATCAAGAAAGAAATCAATTAGAGCCTAGAGGTTGTTGCATTTGGTTTTAGAAGTAAGAGTTCCCTTGGGGAGATGGTGGCTGAACATATATTTATTGAAAGCTTTCCGCACCCTTTCTCCATGATTAATTCACCATAACAACAAAAGATCAGAGATGGGAACCGTTCATTTAATTTTGAACTCCTCTATCTATTCATTAAACTACAGAGTGATTTTCTTCTCCTTGAGATAAAGATGAAGGAGAAAAGGAAAGAACAAACAACGGCATGGAAACTTCTCATAAGATATCCAAATCAACTTGCTAAACGACGCTCATTTTGATAAACTACATGTTCTTGCCCTTTCCTTTCAGTTGATAAATCACTTTTCATAAAGCACGCTTTTCCTCTTAAAATATGGAAGTCATTTACTTAAACATAATGGGGACATTCACTTTCGGTGGACAGAGGTTTAATTCAGGTTCCACTCCACGTAAATTCATGGACTGAAGGGATCGTCTACTTCAGTGGCAGATTTTATTAACTAAAATACCTCCATGTGGAGTTATAGGGAAAGCTTAAGTTATATTTTATGTCTTTCTGAAGTGGTTAATGATTAGATTCCTGAGCCACAACAGGCAAATCAAACTTAATACTGCAAGACGTGGAAACGTAACGTTGAAACATTTGTGGGGCAAAATTTTACATATGAAAACTGTTATTTTCCTGGACAAACATGGTGGTATTTTATTAAAGGAATTTGGAAATGACCTAAAACTCCAAAGGACACAGGCACACATATTTGGTGAATAAACTTTGAAGTAGATAGCTGTTTTCAAACACGGATTCACCCCACATTAGTAGGACTGCAAAAAAAAAAAAATGTTCCAGTTATTCCAAATTATTAGCCATGTCATCTCACTCAGTGCATTTCAAATATGTAATCCCTTCTAGAGCTATCCTAAACCCCTTCATTTTAGAAAGATGGATTTAAAACTACTTACTTTGCTACAATAGATTTCTTCTGTGTGTGAGGTGTCCATATCAACAGTATAAATATGGTCCCTGTAAACAATGAGAAATTGATACAGTGTCAGATACAGGGGTCAGGATAGTTAATTTTCTCCTGAATGAGGGTCTGTCTCATTCAAGGCCGATAAATCCATATCCACGTTATTAGAAAAGAGACCTCCGCATGCAAGAGAAAGGGAACAGTTCAGCCTGCAAGAGATACCCCTCGATCACACTTTGCTACTTCTGACAAATCGTGGCATCTTGCTGAGAGGGACACCTTTTATGAAAACTTTGCTGTCATCTCCTCATGCCAGTACTACAATCTCTGTATGTATGTAGTTCAGGAGAGAGGACTTTGAGAGTGAAACTGTTCCCAAACCCAGAGCACAGGTGGGTTTCCCCACGCCCCTTCCGTATCTTCCAATCCATGTACCAAACACTTGCTATTCAACAGACCGCCTTCTTTCATCATGGGAGCTAACAGCTCATCTCCGGCGGTTTCTCCCTGTAGGAAACTTATTTCCGGCCTTAGCTTTGATGATGTGATTGACAAGATGGGAGACGATAAAGGTGAAATTATTTCCAGAAAGCACTGTTTTCTTCACACAGTGATGGTCAATTAAGGTCTAAAATGTGCTTGAGCTAAAGTTTACATTTCTTGCTTCTGTTCACCTTCCTGTTCTGCTGAGAATCTGGTTGCCTTTACGATCTGCTGCCAATCTCCCCCTGGAAGGGAAGAAACAGAATCAGCAGCTCAGGTGTGGGGCTATATTTAAACATCCCCTTCTGTGTGAGCTGAATACAAGGGCGTTTTTGTCTGGAATTCAGAAGAAAGAAAAGAAAAGAACTCACTCAACTGAGGAGATGGGGGGCTAGTGAGGGAAAGCAAAACAGCTCATTTTCCCTTGAAATAACACTGACTTTTTCTAAAACGCAGGAAGTCCTGGGGCTGGAAAATTACCCACAGCTTTTAACCGGGACCTCAAGGCTCCCATGTACTTTCAGGGCCCCTCATTACTTAAGAGAAAGTGGAGAGAGTGGGGAAGGGGAAAAAAAAAAAAAGAAAGGAATGATCTGCTTTCAGGATTCCCTTTAATTCCCCCTCCCCCCACCTTCTTTGGAGATCTGCTACTGCTTTTAGGAAAAGTACAACAGAGAAAAACAAAAATACAGACAGGCTTTCTCATGTGAAAATAAAAGTTGGGGTCTAGGCAATTGGCTTACAGAATTTCCTTGCAACTGTGTGAGCCTTTGAACCGTGTGTGTGTGTGTGTGTGTGTGTGTGTGTGT
>RCUC01139276.1:0-18013 GCA_003697995.1 Taxidea taxus jeffersonii
GTTCCTTTTCTCTTTGATGGGGTAACAAAACCCACCCAACGCTGTTGTGAGGATTAAAATGAGATAAGAAGACACCCATGGATGATAAACACACCTGCTTTGGTAAAGGAGCCCATCAGCAGGTTGGTTTGCTGAGTGTGTGTGTGTGAGTGTGTGTGTGTGTCTTATGCTAACTGTAAAAGAAGTAAAAAAGAGGCACGTGGTGCAGCTCTCAGAGGGTGGATTCCACTGGTCTCACTTCAGTTCCTTTTGCAGGAAGAGCTTAGAGTCATAACAAGGAAACTAACCCTAAAGATGAGCCTCTATCAAGTCTTAGCCAGCTTCCTTCTGATTTTCATCGTCTCCACCAAAGGTAAGTTGGTGTGGGTCCCCAATGAGTAAGCCTGCTAAAGTGAGCCTGAGAGTCAAAGAGGTTGTGGCCCCACTTTCTCTGGCCGTGAGTCTCAAGATCTCAGGAACTGTCTTGCTTTTTATAGGTGCAGCCCCTGAACACAAGGTTTTCTGGGGTACCCTGGGTCATGACTTCGACCTGAACATTTCTAATTTTCAAATGAATGACAGTATAGATGATATACGATGGGAAAAAGGAAAAGCCAGGGTTGTACAAGTCAAAAGGGGCAAGCTTAAAGAGGCATCTGGAAGATATAATATATCAACAAACGGAGCTCTGAAAATTAAACAGCTAAAGACAGAGGACCATGATACCTACAAGGTGACTATATATGATAAGAATGGAAAGAATGTCTTGGACGAAACATTTCAGTTGATGATTCAAGGTAAGTCTTTGTTCCCCAAATTCCTCCATCTCAGTCTGGGTGCCCTTTAGCAAGTGGAGAATAGCATGTATGGAATGGCTCCAGCCTGACCTTGGCCTTGGGGAAGTCCTAAAAGAGATCTAATGCATCTCTCCCACCTCAGTGAAGGCTCCGTCCTGTGGAAGAGATGGAGTCTCCATGTGGGGAAATACATGGCTGATAGAACCACAATTCTCTTTGCCTAAAACGCTCTCTTCACTGGTTACGGGGATGTGATCTGTGTGTGGAACCTGCTTTAAGGAGGCATCAATCAGGAGGAGAGGAACAGATGGGCAGAAGGGGAAAGTGGTCACTTCAGGAGGATGAGGAAGGAGCAAGCTGGGTGTGGGGCAGACCAACTGGAGAGCAGTGGGTCTTCCATCCACAGAGACATTTCAAACCAGGATGCCCTGGAAGAATCATTATATGGCAGGAAAGGGCTGGAAGTAATGAATTTAAAGATGAACAGCCCTTGGTTCAGATCTGCTCACCATCAGAGTGATCAAGAGAGGAAGATGACTTTTGCTCTTGCTGTAGAAAACACACCAGATGTGGCCATACATATGGGATGCCCTGGGAGAGCTGGCGTGTGTCCTGAAGACAAGCCAGGGAAGCTGCTGCAGCCACCATCTGAGGGAGGTGGGGGCGGGGGTCACTGCTTGGGGATTCTGAACTCAGGTGGTCTGTTCGAGTCAACAGAGACTAGGAAAAGTTACCAGGGCCAAGGTCCCAGCCTAGACCAATCAAATCAGAATTTCCTGGCATGGATCCTGGGCATCAGTAGGCGCTCAAGCTCCCCAGATGACCCTAATGGGCAGCCAGGACTGAGGGCCCTCGGAGTGGATAAGGGGTGCCTGCAACATGAGGAAGTGAGACTATGCCTAGGACACTGGGTGGAGAAAGGATGGGCAGGGTGATTTGGATGCAGGAGGCTAGGAAGAGAAAGTGAAATGGAAATTACACTGAAGTTCAAAATCTAGGAACACTTGGCAGGGGGTGAGAAGAAGTGAGAAGGAGAAGAAGCACCCAGAGCCCAGAACGCCCGCATGAGCACAAACCAGAGATTCAGTGGGCAAAAAAAACCAGTATTTCTGTGCTTCACACAGGAAATGAGCTAGAACCAGGGCTGTTTCCCCCTCCCAGGATCACCCTCCAGCCCTGCTCTCAGCGCATGGGCCTGGCTCCAGCGATCCCTGATGTGCCGGTTCCAGGGGCAAGTGACAACTCTCGGTACCTAGTCCCCCACAACCTTGAATGGAGAACACATTCCAGAAATGGGGCAGGACTGAGAACGGAGCTGGAAGTGGGCTGCTTACAGGCTCTGGAGCCGACGTCTCATGACTCCTGTGTTCCCTTCTGGAACATGAGCCTCACGTTTGTGTCTTCTCTAGTGAGGCAGTGATAAGGGCTTACCAGCTTGGTGGCAAGTGCTTTGCTCCACAATCTTACTTAAGGTTCCCAACAATCCCCAGAGCTAGTAGTTGTTATTATCCTCTTATTATCTACAGGGACACAGAAGTGACTTCTCTGAAGTCTCCCAGCTTGACAGAAGAAAAGTCAGGGTACAAATCCAGGGCTCGTCTTCACAAGGGTGATGACACCCCCCCCCCCAGGAACAGCCTTAGTGAGATAGAATTCACATACCAGAAGTTCACCCACTTAAAGTGTACAATTCGACGGCTTCTGGTATATTCACAGAGTTGTGCAACTGGCACACAGTTGACTAGAACAGTTTCATTACCCCCAGAATAAACCCCACATTCCTTGGCCAAAAGACAGAGACCTTTGTGTGACACAACAGCCGCCTGCTGAGTGTGTGTCTGTGTGTGTGTGTCCCAATGTCACACAGCATCTTAATTCAGTGTGTGCTCTGGTCCCCATGACTTGCCACATGTCTGCTCTGAGTCTGCTCTTTGTCATAATTACTCCACAGGATATTCAATGAGACAGCTAAGCAAAGATCCCAGCACCTGGGACCCAATACCCATTGTGCAGTGCCAATGCCTTCCCCCACCCCTGTTCCTTCATGCTTCTGGTAGCTTTGGTCTCTGTACCCCTATCTCCTTAATGAGGGTGCTGCTGCCCCTGGCTGAAGAGGCATTGGAAACCCTCTTAAAAGCATGCGTTAGGGGAAGAATGAATAAATCCTAACAGCCTAGAACTAAGGAGTTCTCCTCGATGTGATGTGCCCTCCCTTGATCCAGCCATGCCCCTTCCGGGAACCTACTTTACAGAGCGGGCTTGTCCAAAGACATGGCTTCAAGAGCCTGCTCATCGCCGTGTGGCTTATATTCGTGAAACGCTGGAAAGGATTGCAAAGTCCCCAGTGGTTATAGACTTATTCATTAAATTAAGAATACATCATTTAAAAAGATGGTAGAGTTGAATATTTATCGATGCTCATAAAGGAAAGAATTTCATAATAGATCATCAGTAAGGAGGAAGTATGCAGACTACAGAATCATGATCCAGTTTCAGTTTTTAAGACATTACTTATATAGGTATTATGTATAGAAATCACCTTGTAAGGATATACATAAAAATATTAAGAATTATTGGCTCTAGTAGTAGAATTGCATGTGATTTTTTTTTAAAGATTTTTTTATTTGAGAGAGAGAGAGCACATGAGTAGGGGGAGGGGCAGAGGGAGATGCAGACTCCCTGATAAGCAGGGAGCCTGATGTGGGGCTTGATCCCAGAACCCTGAGATCATGACCTGAGCCCAAGGCAGACGCTTAACCGACTGAGCCACCCAGGCGCCCTTGCATGTGATTTTTAATATTGAAACATTTTGCTGCATCTGATCAATCTTTACAATGATTGGATGTCACCATTATAAATAGAAAAAAGATTCTTTCCATTTTGAAGAGGCAAGTAAACACCTTGATTTGACCCCCTAGACTCTATACTGACTGCCTTGTAGACTCCTCATCATCCTCTTCATTTTGGATCACACAGAATCTTGGGATGGGAAGAAAACTGAATTTCCACATGCAGATATACTAGAGCAGAAATGAAATCTGATGGGAAAGTTCATGGAGAAGATACGTTGTCTGGAAGGCAGGGAGGAAGAGAGTCATTGAAAAAGAAGCCATCTGGCTGCATAATGAATGGAGAGAAAATGAGAGAAAGATGGCAAGCCCAGGGAAAGTAAGGGTTATATTGAGGACAGAAGAGAAGAAAAAGGAGGAGGTCATGCTAGCTAAGAAGTGGTGGAGTTAGGATTTGAATGGGCCCCATCTGAAGCCAAGGGCTTTGTCTTTCATGCCACAGCCTTGGCATATTATGGTGTCAGAAAAAGAGAGACAGGGAGTTTAGGATTATGAACAGAACAGTGGCCACCAATAATGTCAGTACCTAATGATTTTCCCAGGGCTCTGTCACATGTTGTCCCTGTTAGGACAGGTGGGGCATGTCTTCCTTATTATCCATCTCTTACAGATAAGGTCCTAAGGTCCGCTGAGGTACAGTGGGGGGCGGAGCAGCTTTGGGTGGGGAAAGGGGCTGGTGCCCACTTATCCCAGAGCTTGAGCTGCACACCTGGCCCTCTGCTCCCAGGACCTGGTGGATGAGTGGGGGTGGGGTTTGTTTGGGACCAAGGTACCAGATCACACATGGAACGATGCCTCCAGCCTAGGGTTCCTATGCTGCTTTGAAGCACTGCCCCTGCCTCGGGCTTGTGGGGATCAGGACATGTTAACCATTGTATCCATGCTACTGAACTTGGACCTGGAAGAGAGGGCTCCTCCCCTGATCTGTCCTTTATTGATGGATGCCCTTAGTCCACCATTTAACCCCAGGTCTTGGGTATGGCCTCTATAAATGGCAAGAAAACATCAACCTCTTCTGTTTGTTAGGATTATACATTTTAATGAAATGAAACATTTTAAGGTATAAAATAGCACATAAACACTTGTTATATATATATATATATATACATATATACACATATATATATTTTTTATTTTTTTACTCATGTACTGTAGCTATGAACTTCACCAAAAAAAAAAAAATGTGTGTGCTGAATCAAAAAAAGAAAATAAAAAGGATTTTCAAAAATAGCTAGTGGTCTTGGAAACTGTTCCCTGGTCCGAAGCTAACTCCATTCCTCACCTCTATTAATAAGTATGTTTACTAAAATCAGAAAACTGGCTAATATGAATTGGATCTTTTTTTCTTTCCCCCAGAGGAGGTTTCAGAACCTATGATGTTCTGGAGTTGTACCAATAGGAGCCTGACCTGTAAGATAAGGAGCGGCACTGACCCCGAATTAATGCTGCATCTAGATGATACACTATTAGATAATGCTGTGGCCAAAACTATTTCTCGAAGGATTACCACAAACAAGTGGATGACCAAACGGAGCATGTTTTTCAACTGCACGGCCAAGAACAAAGTCAGTAAGCAAAGAAGAACAATGACCATCAATTGTTCAGGTGCGTGGCAAGCACTGGTCAGAAATCCCGAGCTCAGTTCGCAAACACGGTGTACCAGGTCCAGGGCGGAGACTCACTCTAGTGCCCAGGTCTCTGGGCTGGGAGGCAGCCTGGGCTCAGGGTGAGAACTGAGAACACACCTCCTTCTCCTAGAAACCTCTAAGGGAAGCCTTGGAGGAGACAGAAGGTGGTCTTCTATGGTTACCCATCATGGGCTCCGCGGAGCACCATGTCACCTCAGAGAATTACAAAGATCCTCTTCTGGGAGAAAGAATTGCCCAGTTGAAGAGCTAGAAGGAGCTGTAGAAGTTATCTCTTGCAAACCCCCGTTTCCCAGAGAGGTCAACTGATTTGCCCAAGGTCCCTCAGGTAGTCAATGACCAGGATTGTGACTCCCAGGGTAACGATGGAAAAGGGAGCAAAAAAGATTGCTTTCTGGAAGGGTGATGGGCAGTACCTCCTATCAGGAGCCAGAGTAGAAATCCAGAAGTGAGGGGCATGGAGAGAGGACGAGTTCAAGGCCAGGGAAGATGGCGGTAAGGCAATGTTCCTCTTGCTGTAGAACTGACAGCCCCGCGTCAGGAAGTTCTGAAACCCAGGAATGTAAACTCATCCCCCAGAGTCCTGCTTGACATGAGTCCCGGAAGTAATGTTTGAGAAGCAGTCTGCCGAGGGGGAGCTCTGGGAACCAGAGGCCTGGACTTCTAGTTCACGTCTGTCCAAATTCAGTGAGATTACCTTGTCTGAGTTCCTTCCCCTCTCTGGGCTTCAGCCTCCTGGTCCACAAAGAGAACGGACCCCGTGATCCCTCAGTTTCCTCGTCTGGCACTCTGCTTAACCCTTCTGAAGGGAGACTGAACACAGAAAAGTAGTTCCTCAGCCAGAGGCCCTGAGATTCTACAGGGACTATGGCTGTTGAGTTACCTCAGGAAACAGCCCTGGAGCTGGTATGAAGTCAGACGTGAGACTTTCATACATAGGCCTTGAAGGAGTTTTCTGCCACTGAACAACAAATTATCTTTGTTGGTGGCTTAAAACACCAGAGACTCTCTCACAGTTTCTGTGAGTCATGAGTCTGGGAGTGTCTTCCCTGGGCAGTTGTGGCCCTTACATGCGGCTACAGTCAGGAGGCCGGCCAGGACCACAGTCAGGTGGGCTGGGTCCAGGCTCTGCGGGGGGAGGACCCACATCAGGGCTCGCTATCACTCTTGGGGACCATTGGGCCACCTCACAATATGGCTACTAGCTGTCCTCAGGGCAGTTTAAGAGAAAGCCTGAGGGAGTGCCTGAGGCAAACGCCAAGGTCTATTCATAACTTAGTCTCAGGGGTACTATCCCATTACTTCTGCTATATTCTGTTCTTCAGGAGCGACTCAGTAAGCCCAGCCCATGTGCATAGGAGGGGATTGGACAAAGATGGGAATACCAGGGGGCTGGGGTCTTTGGGGGGACATCTTAGAGGCTGCCCACTGCACGCTTAGAGGGGCATCACTTCACCCCCCCCATGTCAGCCCACCAGCCATAACTCCATAACCCCCCATCATGAAGGCGCAGTGAGCAAAGCTGCCCCTCCTTGACTTCACGGCCTCTTTTCTCCCTTCCGGGAAGGATATACTTCTACTAAAAATTATTCATTGTTTATCTGAAATTCAAATGTAACTACATTTCCTGTGTTTTATTTGGCAACCCTATTCTTCATGTTTATTCCAACCAGATCCCACCAGTATTGAAATCTGTGTGCATTGGGGATGGGGGGAGGGGGAGTGGGGGAGGGGCACGTGCTTTTGAAGACTCTCAAAGAGATCACCTTCACGGTCCAAGTCAGGGAGAGGCAAGGAAAAGACCACCCATTTTGACTCAGCAAAAGTGAGCATATCCTTGAAACCAAGACACTGAGGGAGGAGCAGGAATGGATATGGAAAGACCACCTTACATGGACTCATGGGGGCATCATCTCCATGAGGGCATGCAGGAAGTCGTAGGCTTGGATTTAGAGATGGTGAGGAGGTGGTTTTGAATGATGGAGCCCCAGCTTCCTCTGAGACCAGCTGGAATGTTCCTGGCTGAGAGCACCCCAGGCGCCATGGATGGCCCTGCCGGCCAGACCTGTGAATGGACAGTGTGAGGCATGCCTCCATTTCCATGAGTGCCCCAGACAGAGGTGTGGGGCCACCCGGTGTGAGGACTCAGAGGGCTGAGCGGAGACTGCATGGGGCTGAGTGGAGACTGCATGGCCCAGCCCATGCTCTCTGACCTTTTCCCACCAGGTCAGACCCTGGGAAGGTCAGCCTGAGAGAGACTCTTACAGCACCTGGCTCCAGCCTGAGGAGGCTTCAAGGACCCCAGTGCTTTCTTGGTCCCGCAGAATGTTCCAGTGGAAGCACCTCTGTCCACAGAGCAGGGAAGGTTGTGTGACTGGCAGGCCGAGAGTGAGGCAGAGAGGAAATAAAGTGAGGAATGAAAGTGAGAATTAACAGACTGTTGCTGTCAGAAAATCTGTTTGGTTTGGTTTTTAGGTCTCTGGCTTATTCCCAGGGCTCATTCCGGGATTCGCATGTATCAGGGTCTTCCGAGGGATGTTTGGCTGGAAGAGGGTTTCCTTGTGATGCTGGCTGAGCTCCACTTTGCCCACCAGATGCAGGAGTCCCCTGACACCCCACCCCAGCTGCAGCCTCTCTAGCTGCACTTGACTCACCAAGGGCAGGCGGCCCAGTCCCTCTCCTGGGGACACAGCTCCCAGAAACGCTGGTGCACAGAGCTCTACTAAGAGCCAGAACTCGCTTCTGTGTGTTGTTTTACAGTTTATAAAGTGCTTTCACATCCATTATCTGATTGACCTCCAACAACCACCCTGTGATGCAAGTTTCCTGATCGCCTTTGTATGCCGAATGGAACAGGCTCAGAGAGGTGGAGTAGCTTGCCAAAGGTCACACAGCTCCTGCCTAGAAGAGGCAATGGCTTCAAACCCATTTCTCTGAACACTGAGTGGTCATCCTCATTGAGGTGCGGCAACTGAAGGTCTGCAAAGTGACCCTAGATTGTCTCTCAACTCCTCAGAGTGAAACTTCTGTAACATGCTCCTTGATGGGGGGGCAGAGGGTGGTGGGCAATGCCCAGCACATGAAGAATTTGGCATTTCTAGCGCAGAGCAGCAGCCCCCCACCCCAGGAGCCATCTGGGGGGCTTATCCCAGACTCCATTTCAGAGATCAACACAACCGACAGCCTTCTTGAGTTTGGCTTTTCTGAGGCGGAAAAGCCCCAGGAGGCTCTTTTATCTCCTTCACGTGGGAGGTGGGAGTCCTTGGCCAGAGCCATGAAACAGCCCCTCAGCCCAGTGCCCCTCACCTCTGTCCATTTCTGTCCCTCTTGCAGAGAAGGGTCTGGACATCTATCTCATCATTGGCATCTGTGGAGGAGGGATCATCTTCTTGGTCTTTGTGACACTACTCATTTTCTACATCAACAAGAGGAAAAAACAGAATGGTAGGAGACATGGTAAGGTCCCCTGCTTCTGTCCCATAGCAGGCAAAATCCCCGTGGAAACAACTCATGGGGATGACACTGTGAGTCTAGAAGGAAAATGATGGAGATGGGGAGTTTCAAAATGTCAAGGGTTATAACCAGCAGTTACAGGTTTTTCCATTCTCTGGTTAGCTTGATCTTTGAAAAACAAATTCTCCATGGTGACAGTGGGAGAGCATTGAGAAGCCGGATCCTGCTTGGCCCCTTGGAATCCACCACCAAGGCTGGCTCGGTTGAAGCCCTGTGTGGACGTATTTTGAATGAACCACACATCTCTACGTGGGTAGAATGATTGGCTTCAAAACATGAGCGAACATCTCTTCCTCCCTGAAGGCGGGGGATGGAGAGGAGCGAGGTGTGTTCAGAACCATGCTCCTAGGAACACAGGCAACATTTCTGGGGCCCACAGGACACATGTGTTCTAAAACCAGGGAGTTATACCCCCTTTTTCAATTTGGTGCTCAGAGGGGATGTACTGGTGCTGGGACTGTTTCTTCCTCAAATCAGGCCTGTCCAACAACCCAGCAAGAATGAAAATGTCATGCTCATAAGTAGGGAGCTGGCTCCAGGAGCACAGGCCACCCAGGACAGTTCAGAGAATGGCACAGCAGGTGCCCCTGTGGGCTCTGGGGGTGCCAGGACCCCATGCAGGGCCCCGCAGGGTACATCCAGCCACAGCAAGACAGGCAGGGCAGCCAGGCAAGCAGGCCCCTCGGATTCTGTGCAATCTGACATTCCCAGCAGGACTGGGTCCTCTCACTCTGGGTCTCTCCCTAGAGAAGGCCCAGGATGCCCATGCCAATGGCCTGCAGCACCACCCAAACAAGGACCTAGGCTGAACCTGCCCAGGCAGGGGGGGTCTTAGGCCCTCTTTGGACTTGGCTTCCTTACTTCAGACTTCTCACCTTGGGTCCCCTTCGGGTCACTGCCCCCAGCGTGGTGCCATCTTTCTAGTACTCTCTGTCCACATGGAGCAGAACTGCTTGTTAGTCCTGTGGGCACCCATGGCTCCCTCGCCTCTGTGCCCTGTTCAGGCTATTTTCTGTCTAAGTGCCCTTGCAAAATCCCTTTCTCCATTGCCTGAGGGTCAATGATCACATAGTCCTCCATGCCGGTGACAAGGCAATCCCGGCTTTCAACACGATAATTAGCGCACATTGACAAAGGAATCACTTGGGCCAGGGACTAACCTCTGTAATATAATGCTTTACATTCATTATTGTATCCAGCTTCCCAAGTCATCTTCTGCGATACATAATATTCATACAGATGAGAACATTTAAGCTCAGTGTGGTTAAATGATTTCCCCCAGATCCTATGGCCAGTGGGCTGAGTCAGGACTAGGGTGAGACAAATAAGGAGTTCCATGCCATTGAAGGAGACCATTACCCTCAGCACCCACTCTGCCCTTGCTCACCCCTGGAAGTGAGTGCCCTTCCATTATGTGCCCTGGCTCCCTTACTCACTTTACCCTAGCCTGGGCCCTGGGTGCAGAACCAGGAGGTGAGATGAGGGAGGACACTGAGCCTGGATTAATTCCCGGGAGCAGACATTTGGGCAGTGGCTGCTGTGATCAGGGTGGGCACGCTGGGCCCTTCCCCAGTCCTGTTCTGCCAGGCAGGCTGCTGAGAGCCACAGCTCACCTGTCTGTGCAATGTAGCCTGGGGGCTCTGCTGCTTGGCTGCACTGGATTCCTCCCACCAGAGCTCATGGGACTCTGTCTGCACCTCTCTGGTGACTCTGGGCTCTTACAGGAGACTGACATTGTAGTTCGAAGTCCTGGTTCTGGTCCCTTGATTTTAGGCTTCCTGAGGACAAGTATCTTGTCCTGTCACTGTCTCGTATCCGAGCCATTGCTGCTACTTAGCAATGGTTCCTAAATCTAGAAGATGGGCAATAAATGCGTGAAGGGTAAATATACAAAACAGGGGGTGAACAGACTCCTAAGAAAATGGGCAGCCCAAGCTTGCCTTAGAGGCGCTGAGGGAGGCCTCTCCAAAAACCACGTGGCGGGGAACTGGACTCGGGGTCAGAGTCCTCTCCACAGCTTCCTGGCCCACACTCAGCTACCTCGGGGCATCAGAAATGGTGTAGAGGATGTGTTTTTCTCTTTCTGTGCCCTTTACCTTTTGTGCTTAGAGCACTCTGGCCCTCCTGTGTCACAGCCACATTGTTGGACTCTGAGTCTTCATGTGGAAAGCTGCCTAAGGCCTGGATTTCCAGCCCTCAGAGGAGACTGTGCCCGACATCCTCACCGGAAATTACAGGACCATGTTCTGAGGGGACCAGGGCTCCTAAGCTGAACATGCCATGTCAACTTGAGGGACACTTCACTGGCCCCAAGAGAACATTCTCTTCCTAAACCCCTCGGGACCCCTGCAAGGATGGCTTTGGACAGAGGGACTGAGACACCGTCCTTGGAGCCCAGAGGAGGCTGGAGGGCCAGAGGAGGCCTTCAGGCCTAGAGAAGCTGAGCTTCCTCATGCATTCCCTGTGTAGTTTTATTTTTTTTTAAACATTTCATTTATTTATTTGACAGAGATCACAAGTAGGCAGAGAGGCAGGCAGAGAGAGGGGGAAGCAGGCTCCGAGCTGAGCAGAGAGCCCAATGTGGGGCTCGATCCCAGAACCCTGAGATCATGACCTGATCCAAGGCAGGGCTTTAACCCACTGAGCCACCCAGGCAGCCCCCACTGTGTAGTTTTAAAACACCAAAGGAACAATCGCATTATTGGGAGTTGTGGGCCCATCTTCAAAGATTGCTGTCACACATGACGGAAAATCCCAGAGGGGTGATAGGCCAAGAAATTCTTGTCCTCCCAAGCCCAAGAGGATGGGGCTTGCTTATGAATTTCTGAGAAACTAGCAACTTTCTGAGGGCTAAAGGGTACATTGCCTATATTCCAGCCCCTCACCAGAATAAGGGCTATCTTAGAGCAAGAACTGGATGAAAGGCAGAGCTCACAGGGAAATCTACCTGAAAGCAGGTGGTTACCAACGTCCCCTTTGATTCTGGAGCTTCTATCCTAAGAGCTCTAACCCCAAGGTGCTCTTGGGACAAGGTCTCTAGGGTAACCCAGAGGCAGGGCTCTGAGATCTGAGTGCCCTCTCTATGTGAGGGATAGCCAGGCACAAGGTCCTCTAACTGCCTCTTTGCCTCTGGCTCCCTGAGTTCCCAAAAGCCTGGGGCTCTCACTTTAACCCTGCCGTAGGCGCTTCTGTCTCCCCTGCAGGACATGGAAATTGTATAGGGTTAGAGTGGCTTCTGCTTCCTCACTGCTTCCCCCCAGACAGTTAGCATGTCATCTCGCAGGTAAGCGGTACACTCAATAAATAGTGACCTTGACCCTGTCTCACCAAGAGAACTCTCAGAGATTTTATTGTTGCAGATGAAGAGCTGGAGGTAAGAACATGCAGAGTAACCTCCAAGGAAAGACGCCAGAAGCCCCGCCAGGTCCCAGGATCAGCTCCTCAAAACCCAGCCGTGTGCCAACCTCCTCCACCACCTAGTCATCGGCCCCAGGCCCCTTGTCCTCGGCCCCCGCCTCCAAGCCACCGTTTCCAGCACCACCCGCAGAAGAAAGCTCCTCCTGCATCGGCCACACAAGTTCACCAGCAGAAAGGTCCTCCCCTCCCCAGGCCTCGAGTTCAACCGAAACCTCCCCACGGGGCCACTGAAAACTCGTAATTCTCTCACCTGGCATGGTGGTCCCTTCCTTGAATTCAAAGAGATAGGAATTGTTCTTTCCCATGAAGGCATGGTGGAGTTTCCCTGCTGCACAGGATCTGCACCTGCGCTTGCATCAAGTGCATTCTGCCAGTTAGGATTACCGCCCGCTGGGCTTGTGGACCATGGCCATGCCCGCATCTCCCAGCTCCTCCACGTGCACTGACGCCTGGAGCCTCTGGCCTCCTCCCAGATCCTCATCACGCCAGGAAGGGCTAGCCATTCAAGGGCCAGCATCGGGATGATGGGCTACCAAGCACAAAGTTCTAGAGCTCTCCTTGCCTCCCCTTCGGCTCATGCACAGACAGGAGATGTCTTGCCACCCCTGTGGCTTGCTGCAAGCAGCCGACCTGCCCGAGAGACTGCTGGGTTTCTTCTGTGCCTGGTGGACACTTGCCCACCATCTTAAGGGGAGAAGTGAAATAAAAGCTTTGATTTGATCCAGTGTCTGCTCATTGTAGAAAGAAGTGCAGCAGCAAGCTGCTGAGTGAGAAAGAGGCTGGGTGGTGTGACAGCAGGATCAATTGGTCACTCCGGTTCACCTGGGCCACTGACTCCCCCCATCATGCCACCAGAACATGTTTCCCAGGTCTCGGCTGCAAAGCTGGCCCAACAAACTATTGGTAGATTTATCTAATGCACTGAAACCTCTACATGCAAACAGCGACCAAGAGGCACCAGCAAACGTAATCGTCTGGGTCTTACTTCCTTGACGGTTCAGACATAATCACAGTGGTCTGTAGAATCGTCCTTGGGAAGAAGGGAATCATGACTCCCGCAGGTGAGGCTATCAAACATCAGCAAAGGGCAGGCTGAGAGTCACCTCTGAGGCATCAAGTCCCCAGGGTCTTACATGGCCACGAGGCAAAGATCATCCCCCATCCCCAGCCAGCACCGTGCTAGCTGTACGGGGGGAAGTGGAAAGAAAAACAAAACAGTTTTCGGTTAAGGTCTTAAAACAATAGGCAGTGAGCAGGCACCTGCTTTGAAATGTTTGGTGCCATGTTTGTGGTCCCATCCGCCCTCCTTCTCCTGGCTTCTTAGACTTGCTAAACCTTGTCAAGATCTGGCAGGAAGCTCTGAGGTTGAAACCGCAAAGCCTGTGTGTACTCAGGACTTCCTGTGAGAGCTCGCTCAGGGAGGAACCATGCCTGCCTCTGAGCCTCAGTGTCTCCTGTGTCAGTACCTGGAGTTAATCTCAAGGGTGAGGGTGAATGAGTGCCCACGGCCTCCTGAAATTCACACATGAAATCCAGCCAAAGAGCAGTCATCCCAGGACCCACCGGGTGGGAAAGAGGAAGGTCTTAGCACTGCCCCCTTCTCCTCCCTCACGACAATCCTGAAGGAGTCCATCAGCCATCCTGCCAGCATGGTTCATTCCCATTCCCCTCGTGAAGCCTTCTCTGGGCTTCATGAAATGTCTCCAGGGCAGGCCCTGCCTTTCTTCTGAAATCCCAGGGTGCAATTACATAGGGTCAAGGCCATATATGGCCTGTAACACCTCCACAGTCTGTCGTTCAGTCATTCAACATTCACTGAACATCTATGTACCCAGACTCTCTCCTAGGGAGTTCAACATTCACTGAACATCTATGTACCCAGACTCTCTCCTAGGGAGAGGGGTACAATCGTGTCTTTGCCTAGACTCAGCTCACAGTCTGCTTACGGAGCGGTGGACCGGTAACCAGGTAAATGTAACACAGCCTCGGAAGCAGAGGTCAGAGACAAGTACAGGAGCCCAGAGGAAGGATTTTGAATCTACACTAAGTGGGGGGACTGGGACAACCTAGAAGTCTTCCTGGAGGAGGTGGCATTTGAATCGAGTCATACCAAATCAGTAGCATTGGTGAAGTTGATGGGCAGAATCACCCATGCAGAGGGAACAGCCTGGGCAAGACTCATGTCAGCTCCCTGTGTACACACATATGTGATTCCTTTTGCAACCACTGGGTCTCATCAGCTTGAATATAGCATTGAAACTAAGGGGCATCAGTGTTTTACAATACCGAAGAGAGAAAAAACACTCTTCGTTGCATTATAACAAATGCTAAGATGCAGTTTTTAGGCATGACCCCATTTCTGAGATGTTAAAATATTAAAAAAAAAAAAAAAAGCTTTTTTAGAATTGGTGAAAGCTTCCTGAAGACAATGACTATTTCTCAGTGTTGGGTACTAAATATGTCACTAGTGACCGAACTGAATGGGGGAGGACAGCCCTGTCAAAGGAAGGGTAGTGGACAAATGTGGTGTCCACAGATGTAAGCCACATTCCCTGCCCTGCTAGAATCTCTGCTTTGAGGTGGAAAACATGGGCTTCGCTCAAGATTTGTGCTGCAGCCTCCCCACGTGTCTGCTGTTGAGTGACCTCCCTCTGACCCTGTCTGGAGCATAGACTTTCTGAGAAATGATCAGGTCAGCTGCGTAAGAACAGACTGTAGATAAAAAAAAAAAAATTGAAAAACAGATGGGGCCCCTGGGTGGGTCAGTCAGAGGAGTGTGAGACTCTTGATCTTGGGGTCATGAGTTCGAGCTCCATGTTGTGTGTAGAGATTACTTAAATAAATAAAAATGTAAAAGAGAGAGACCGGGGAGCTTATAAAAGAAATACGAATGATTCAGTAAGTTGGGTTGGGCCCAAGCCCTTGGGTTTTTAATGGCCTCTCTAGGTGATTCCGACAGGCGTTCAAGTTGGGGAAACACAGGATCCTCAAATTATTACTCATCAGTGGCTGGCCAAACTTGAGGACTTACAGATAATACGGCATTGGAAGAAAAATAGCAACAGCCCAGTATTTAACTTTTTAAGTCTCTGAGGGGAATTTCCAATACAATAAAGTCCGCCAAATTGGAAAAAATATCCAGGTAATTCGAGGGATGGGAGCAACCAAGAGTGTCATATGAAGATAGGAAAGTTTGATCATTTTTATATACTCCCCCCCCATATCCCACCCCCACCATCCTCCCTGGAGAGCAGTCTAACCCTAGCTGCTGGGCCAGACAGTGGACTCAGCCCCACTCTGTGCAGCCATCTACATGGACCCCTTGGGGCTCGCCATGCTTGCCAGTGTGGTCATGTGTCCTGCACTTCAGAGCTGCGGCCCACATAGTTCCCTGGATTCTTGCCTCCTCGCCTGTCCACAGTCTCCTATCAGGATTCAGATCCCAGGTCATTAGAGAGGCCTTTCCAGATCCTGAACTCTGCCGCGAGCTTGTGAAACCGTTTCACCTCTGTGACTTGCTCTGTGGTTCTCCAGCTCAGAGTGGGAGAAGGCCCAAGGGTACCAGAGCCAGAGTAATCTACTCAGCCTCACTGACCACTGTTCACCGGGTCAGAGCGAGGAGTCACTGGAAATAATGTATGTAAATGTAATTGGTATGTCCTGCTGGGCAGAAGACATCTGAAACCTGGGCTTTCCACCTGGCTTGAGGCCTGAATAAGAATACCCCAGATAGGGATGCCTGGCTGGCTCAGTCATTTAAGCGTCTGCCTTGGGCTCTGGTCCTGATCCCAGGGTCCTGGGATCAAGTCCCATATCAGGCTCCTTGCTGGGCAAAGAGCCTGCTTCTCCCTCCGCCAGCTGTTCCCTCTGCTTGTGCTCTCGTTTCTCTGACAAATAAATAAATTAAATCTTAAAAAAAAGAAAAAAAGAATACCCCGGATAGGGGTGCCTGGGTGGCTCAGTCATTAAGTGTCTGCCTTCGGCTTGGGTCCTAATCCCGGGGTTCTGGGATCGAGTGCCACATCAGGTTCCCTGCTCTGCAGGAAGCCTGCTTTTCCCTCTGCTACTCCCCCTGCTTGTGTTCTCTCTCTCACCGTGCCTCTCTCTGTCAAATAAATAAATAAAATCTTTCAAGGAAAAAAAAGAATAACCCGGATAGCAGGTATAAATGGCCCACTTACTAGAAAGGGACAGAGCAGATTATAAATTAATAAATAAGCACACGGTAAGGTGACTTGTGCTGTGAGTTTGATTCACCTTACTTAGTTTCCTGATGTTGGACCCCATGGGACAACTGGATAAAATCTGATACCAGATGTATTAAAAACTAAAGATCAGTGTGATCAGCAAGACCACCCCACAAAACCTAGACAGAGCCACCAGCCTGGCTGTCACCTCCTTGGCCCCAGAAGCAGGGCCACCCTGATGACCTATATAGACTCCATAAGATAGCTTGGTAGCCATTCACAGTGACTCAAAGCAGGGGAGAGGGAGGTGGGGGAAATTCTGGTCTTTCTGATAGCCTACCTGTCCACGTCGGATCAGATCAGAGCCAACATGGGGAGGTGGTTACAGCAAATGTTTGTGTTGGGCAGTCGGCCTTCGTAGATTCAAGCAGTCAACCCATCCTGGAGGTCCGAAAAGACCCAGTAGAAGAGCCCAGCCATAGGCACTGGGGGTGGGGAGGGAGGCGGCAGCAATACCTAGATTGCAGGGGGCTGTCATTATGAAAGGGACAGGGTGGGGGAATTTCTAGTTAAGGGTAACAGCTTCAATCAGGCATCAGCCTTTACTGCCTTCTGAAACCCAATAAAAGTGACATCACACTTCTCAAAAATTGAAGACATAAACCATAAAAGCAGTGGCACCTGGCTGGCTTGGTCAGCAGAGCATGCAACTCGTGATGCCAGGGTCTTGAATTTGAGTCCCACATTGGGCATAGAGCTTATTTAAAAAAAAAAAAAAAAGATGTAACCACAAAAAGAGAACAAAGAAAAAAAAATCTATTGGCATCATCTGGAAAAAAATCCATTGGCATCACCATCAGTTGGAAAAAGCCGAGGGAAGGGCAGTGGATGACTAAGAAGACTTCAAAAGTTACAACAATCTGAAGGCAGCAATGCGGAAAGCCATGGTGCAAACTGATTTACTGCATTAAATATTCAAAAGGCATAGGAGTTGGTGGCACAAGGTATGCCAGAAGCAGGAATGACCTGTGAGGCTAAAACTGAAAGGCTGGTTAAAGATTTACGTAAGAAGTTGGATCCTGGATTCCATCCCCTACACCATGCAGATCAGTTACTGCCCAGCAGGGGCCTTCAGGGCTGTTCTCTGGATTGGGGGATGCCAGGCACAGTTCAGTGAAGGGTACTATATTAAAAACAGGGGGATTAAATAAAAATTTTCCACTGAACGTTGGAATTGAGCTCCTATCCCACCCAGCTTACAGAAACTAGGCAGAATATTTATGATATTTTTCAATCAGGATATTAGAAAAGGCTTAACAGCTCAAAAAAAATCTCATCAAAAAATCTTACTAAAAAAGACCAAACAACACTAACACCCAGGGTTTCCCAATGAAACCAGCCAGCTAGATGCCCCTGGAGTAAAGTCTGCAGTCACTAAGCCCCTCTTACCCACACAGAGTTGTCTCTACAGTTCTTCTCTTAAATATGAGCAGACAGGGGCGCCTGGGTGGCTCAGTAGGTTAAAGCCTCTGCCTTCGGCTCAGGTCATGATCCCAGGTCCTGGGATAGAGCCCCGCATCAGGCTCTCTGCTCAGCAGGGAGTCTGCTTCCTCCTCTCTCTCTCT
>RCUC01139277.1:0-21708 GCA_003697995.1 Taxidea taxus jeffersonii
ACTTCTACCTGAAGGGGCGTGCTGTGCCTGCTCGGGACGAACGTGCCTGCCCCACGCGACAAGTAGGACGGAAAACAGAGACCTGAAAATGGCGAGAACCGTACCACTGGAACCATGGGAGACGCAGGAGTCCATGTGGCCTGTTCTGGAAACTGAGACGTGACAGGGATTCCAGAGGGGCTGGTGTGAAGAAGTCTACTTTTAGCCTTGGAACACAGGGTAGAGGGCGAGGCCCTTTGAAGAGAGGGGCAGGGAGGCAGCCATAGACAGAACGCTGTGGAAACTCCTTAAATCAATCCCTGTCCATTGCCCATTCCTGGTGATTCAGGACTAAAATCCCAGCCAGAGGGATTTAAAGATTTCACTTATTTGTCAGAGGGAGCACAAGCAGCGGGAGCGGCAGGCAGAGGGAGAGACGGACCTCCGGCTGAGCAGGGAGCCTGAGGTGGGACCCAGTCGCAGGACTCTGGGACCACGACCTGAGCCGAAGGCGGCCGCTTAACAGACTGAGCCCCCCAGGCGCCCCAAGAGGCACGAAGAGGCACAGCTGTGAGCAGGACGCTCAGGGGTTTGGAGCATTGGTTTTCACTGCTCGCTTCCCACCGACACAGACCCGACGCTGTGGGGAAAAAGAGAAGGGGCTTTAAGAGAATAAACAGCTCTCTGAGAAACGTGGGAAAGGCAATCCTGGGTTCTGCTAAGAGCCGGAACTGAGGAACCGGAGGCTTTTTGCCCAGGGCTGCTCGTGAAGCACGTCCCGCCGTGCGAGGGAAACGTCTGGCCGCGGACCGGCGACGGTCAGTTCGGCTTCAAGCGCGGCGCAGGTGCGGCTGCGGAGGGCGCCCCGAGAACTCGCCGCCTGCAGCCCGCAAGGCGTCCTCTGGCCTTCTAGAGAAAGCGTCTGCTGAGCCCTGCTGTGGGGTCAGGCTACCTGGGTTCGAGGCTCCGAACCGGCTCTCTGTTCTTTGCATTCGCCTCTCCTCCTCTCCCGCCGCTTACGCAGGACACTCCGGGTCACCGGGTGCGGTGAGCACGAGGGAGGCGCCCAGGGAGAAGCCTGGCCCAACGCCAGGCCGGGGTCCTAGAGCGCCCGGTGAGGGTGCTCGGCGTGCTCGCCGCTCTGGTGGAATGAATAGGGTCCTACAGCGCTGGTTCCCAAGCTGTACTCTTTGCACTGCTATTCTGCCAAACACACTTGTTATTTAAAAAAAAAAGGGAAGCAAAGAAGTTCTTGAACTTGAAAAGTACACCGCACGTATTTAATTAGCGTGGGACTCTCAGCAACTCCACTATGCTCGTGGGTACCATGAACCTCTAAGGTGAGAAACAGGTCCATGTACTTGCACAGAATCGCCCTTTTGGAGGACGTCTCCGTCTGTACAGTGAACTCTGTGGAACGGGGCCTTCCCCATTTGGAGACGGGGAACTCCAAACCTGCCGAGGAAAGGAGGGACACATCCCCTACTCACACAGGAGACGTGCCTGACGGGAGGGCACCTACGTGAACATTTCTGAGCAAGCATGCAGGTGAGATTAAAGGAGAGGGCCAGAAGCAACAGCTCGGCGAGAGCAGGCCATACGCTGTGGCCAGATGGGAGGCCCGGCCCAGATCACAAGCGTGGTACAAAGGCAAGATGACAGAACCTCAGCTACCAGCACACAGCTCAGAGCTCCTCTGACCGGCCCCTCGGCCACCGATGCACCAGGGGAGGGGAGGGAGCCCCCTTCAGGCACAGAACCCAACGGTTACCGACCGGAAGATGTGTCTGCGCACAACCCAGAGGCAGAAAGCACGCGGGCATCGCTACGAAGCGGTCCCAGCCCACTGCTGGCCGGGGCTGACTCACTGGTGCACACCTGCTCGGTTCGGTGAAGATTACTAACCGCCCCGCGATACCCTTCACTCGACCTGTGACTAATGCCCTCGGGAGACCGTGGGTCTTCTTGTGTTGAAGCCACAGGGTCTCAACTGGGGGTGATTTTGCCCTTTTGGGACTCTGGCAATTTCTAGGAGCATTTCTGGTTATCACAGCTGGGGCTGCGGCTGGCATCTGGTGTACAGAGGCCAGGGCGCTGCTAAATAACCCCGAATGCACGCTAGAGGCCGCACATCAAGGAATTATCTGGCTCAAGAGGTGTCCATAACGCAGAGGCCTAACATCCCCATTTAATGAGCCAAAGTAACAATCGTCAGGTATGACAAGAACCTGGTGGTATCTGTGGCTGGCGGACACTGAAAATTTCTCCTAGTCCTGAAGGAGACCATTACTTTATTCATTTAGGAGGAGGAGAAAGGGGTCTGGGCCCCTGACGAGACCAGCCCACCTGCCCTCCGCTCCGTGGAAGGGCTGGTGCCCCCACATACGCGCACCATCGGACCTCAGCCTTTGTGTGCCCGCTGCTACTTTACTCACTCGCCGCAGGACGGCCCACGGCACGGATTTAGAATCAACACGAACCAAGTCTCGGCCCCTGCATGCATGTTCCTTCCCTGCTCCAAATGCAAGCGTATCACTTTCTCCAAATTAAGAAAAACTTTTTTTCTCTGTATGACTAAAGGCTTCTTTGCTGTAAATACCTCAAGCCTTGGCTTGGTTCCAAGTGGGCACCTTTGGCTTACGGCAAGTAGGGAAAAAACGGCAGGGACACTGGGATCCCGGGATCAAGCAGTCCCCTGGGGACACAAGAAGTCCCTTCTTCCTGGCAGATCTATTCTGGTACTGACTGAGTCACTTACCTGTATGTAAGAAATGAAAGAATAGCACAGGGGGGTCAGATGAGAACCGGACAGTTTCACCTGCAGCAAAAGAGAAGGAAACCAATGTAACTGCAGGAAGAGACGGCTTCCCCCATTCTCAGGAAAGACATTTTCAACTCACCAGCTTTTCCATATTTTTCGGAATTCCTCCGGCGCTCTGACACACCTGGAGATACTAACCAAAGATTCCCACATTAGCCGACATCCTCGGTCAACGTCCCTGGACAACTGCAGCGGAGCCGCGAGCTAAGGGAGCGGGACTCGCTACTGACGGCCGAGGGAAAGGAAACAAGCATGTTCATGGAGAATCCTAGCACTAGGCTTCCTCTGTTCCTTCTTCAAAGCTCCTGAGCCTCCCAGCAACAGGTAATGAACGAAGGGCTTCCCTTTCTGACTCTTTTATCTTATTGCCTTAAAAGCCCTTCAGGCCAATGGCCCCTTGCATCTAGAAAACCAGCGACTTTCCTGTTTTTCCTTTAAAAATGCAGTAAAGAAAAGAGGCTTTTAGTATTTCCAGCAGGGAAGTTTAAGAGACACACACGGTGGTCTACCGTCCTTCCTGTGTTGTCTAGGCCCTTCTAAGTATTTAATATGGATCATTGCTAGAATCAGAACCACATCACCCAGTGCCTACCTCCTGCTGAGTGGGTTCCCTGCTAACAGATACTAGGGAGCATCAATCAAACCCAGGGCAGAGTATGCCTCGCATTTAAAATTAATGACCTTTCTCCCACCCATGCACCTGACCTGTAAGGCATTTAACACCTACTTGTTAAAGGAACAAAATAAGGAATAAACACCTCTTCAGTGCCCAGACTGGTTTGCAATAGTACCATTTTGTGTGCAATGAAGTGTCTGCTGAATTCTACAGCCGTAGATTAGATTAAGTCCTAGAAGGCATTCGAAGAGGCTCTCACTCTCAAGCAGATGCCACATACTAATATGCCCCCCGTACCCCCCCCCAAAAAGGGTAGGGGAGGCCTCTAAAAGAAGATTTAGAATTATGCCATCACTTGCTATTTTCCCCTGGCCTTTAGAGACACCTGCCAGAATCAAGCCACAGCCCGCACAGGGGTAGGCAAGAGCTCTGCACGGGAGCCTTCCCCTGCGGAGAGCGGGGCCCCGGCTGGGTCTCCAGCCAGCTGGGGCGGCACGGCAGGAGGGACTCGGGTCATCTCTTGGATACTCACATATCTGACAAGTGCTGTGAGAATGGTGTACATTTTGCAAAGGTCCTTTAACAAGATGTCCACACAGCTGCCCGATGGCAGGGCCGTCTGTACCAGCTCGTGGAAAAAGGTAAGCAGAGTTCCCAGCTGCATGATGATGGCTTTCTCGATGGGATGATTTGGGAGGGTTGCCTGAGAAGAGGGCTCTTCTGAAGGGAAATGAAATTGGCACACTCAAAACCACTGACGTTATTTTCTAGTTAAAGTGAAGGAGATTTAGAAATCTACTGACCGCGATGGAACGCGAAGTTTGTGGGGACAACCAGCATGTAATTCATCATGCGGAGTCAATCAACAGCCCTTCTATCATAAGCCACACTACCGTCTACTTTTTCCATCGCACTGGAAATCAGGCTCCGACTAACAAACGAGCCACACTTTTTTCCCCCTCACTGGCTTACGAACTGCACTTTTATGCAACCATCCAATCTGGATTCTGGGGACTCTCTCTTATCACAATCCTTGTGACTCCACCCTGAGCGCACCTTACCTGAGACAATTTCTTGGCTCACTTGTCCCTTAAGCTTGGTGATTAGCCAGTCCACTTCTTCTAGGACTTTCTCAGCCTGACTCAGAACAAGCAACTGTGAAAGAAAGAAAGCCTGGCATGGCTCCCTGTGCGCAGCTGCTGGAGTAACAGAATCACCAGGCCCAACCGGACACACGAGCCACTACCGTGTGCTCTTCACAGGCAGTAACACAGGAGGAATGATAAGGCCGTTTTCCATGGCCTGGTGGTCCACACTTACACAAACAGTAGGGGCAGCTGTCCTCAAATTCACCATCGCGTAGTGGTCCGTTTTCTCCACCTCTACATCCTGAGGAGGCAGAGAGAGATGGGATTGCAGGAAGACTGGGCTCCGAGCCCCAGCCTGTCCGCGTGTCGCAGCGAAGGCTTGCTGCTGTACCTGGTCTATGTCTCCGAGGTGACCATGGATATCCTGGGACAAGTCGCGCAGCAGGGTGACAGGACTCTTGTACAAAACGTGGAGGCTGAAGAGCAGATTCATCAGGCCCTTGCAAAACGAGGGATCCTCTAAGAGTGGGAAGGAAAGAAAATGAAAAGCTCTGACCCAGTCAGTCTTCGGGGGACAGGGGGCCTAACCAGAAACGCAGCCTGTCACGTCCCACGTATGATGCTATCCTAGCAGTAGACAGTCCGTCCACAGCTCTCCCACAAGCTACACTCCTGTCCACGGGGCCAAACAAGGCAGAGGTTTGCTATCATTCTCCGGTCACTACTGCGGAGGAACTAGCGCCCAGATCAAGAAACAGAACGCTACCAACGCCCCCAGAAACCCCCTCCTACCTCACTCGCCCCAGCAAGGCACCTGCTCTCCTGACTTCTACCACCACATCTAGCGGTGTTCGATTTTGAACCTGATCTAAATGGACTCACGCAGGAAGCATTCCCTCTCAATGGCGGGTTTGTGCAATCCCTGCATGTTGGGTGTTGGTGGCTTGCCGCGCTCACAGCTGCTCAGGGTTCGGCTGCGTGTGCGCATCGCCCCGCCCTCACCCCTCCACTGCCGACCGACACGTGGTTTGTTTCTGCTACAGACGCGGGGCTGCCGGAGGACCTGGCGGCCTGCGGGGGCCCGGAGTGGGGCTGCTGGACGGTAAGCACACGCCGCCCGGCAGTCCTCCTGCTGGCTACACGAACGCAGCCCTCCGAACGCAGCCCTCCGCCGGCGCTGAGCGGGAGGGCCAACCACTCCCCAAGCTTACCAGCCACGGGCACGGCTCTTTTTCATTTTGGTCACTCTAGTGACTGTGTAATGAGTATTTTTTTTTTTTAAAGATTTTATTTATTTGACAGACAGAAAGAGATCACAAGCAGGCGCGGGGGGGGGGGAGCAGGCACCCCGCTGAGCAGAGAGCCCGATTCGGGGCTCGATCCCAGGACCCTGAAACCATGACCTGAGCTGAAGGCAGAGTTTTAACCCACTGAGCCATCCAGGTGCCCCAGTACCTTTCCTTTTCTAAATACTATTTGGAAATGATAATTTCACATAAAGCCTAAAAGGAAACAAGGAAGGAAACTTACCCTGGTTGTTTTCCTTGCAAATCTTTGATGTCCAGGATAACATCTGCACAAACTAGAGAACATTCAGATATTAAAGAAACATGCCACGAGACAGATCTAGGTGTTGTCAGACTACAAGAGACCTTTCCAATTCTCATCACCTGCCAAAACATGCGCCTGCATCTTAAGTGGAAATCTAACAGCGTAAAAATATGCCAAGAATTATAAGAATTACCGATCCTTCTCTTGTAATACAGTAACATATGACTCAATTCTCAAAGTCTGTGCCCTCATGAAAGGCTGAAGGTCCTGGCGTCTGGGCTCTTGCCCTCTAAGCTTCCTCTCCCCACTCCCACCGTGGTCCAGGGCTAATGCGCCTTTCACACACTTCACATTGGAGACATCTTTAAGGTGGTCAGTCTACCGGAGAGGTGCAGGAGAGGAGAGTAAGATCTGGGCCATAAAGATAGCAGAATCAGCTTCAAGGAGCCAAAAGGCCAGAGGAGGTTAGAAAGGAGCAAGGGGAAAAAAGGAAGCAGCAGACGGAGTTTTCTCAGGTAAGGAGAGGAGGCTCTAGGTCTTGGGGCAGCAGGGCCCTGCGCTGCTGGACGCATAATCAAGCTCACCATTTCGGCAGCTTTTTGGAACAGGTTTTCAGCCCCAAAGGCAAAGAAATGCAGAATGCTTAAGTACAGTAAAAACTCAAATTTTGATCTCTTGGGGTACAAAATAAATTCAGAGGCTAATTCTGAAAGGTCTCTGGGAACGGATGTAAAAAGGTCTCCAGAATATGGTGTTAAAGTAATAAGCAAGAAGCAAACAAGCTTTTGTGTGAAGACGGACAGGGCTGGGAATAAGAATCCATGTTCATATTTGCTTCCGCAGGAATAAAGAAACTCTTGAAGGACACACCAGAAACCAAAAAGGTTATTTACTTATTTGGGCGAAAAGAACTGAGCAGGTGGAGGAGGACAGGGACAGGAGGAAGACCATTCACTGCAAATCTTACCGTTTCTGGTTTCAAATCATAGGACTTTATTGTCCATTCGAAATTAAATTTTAAAAAATTTGGGAGAGAGTACCTGAAGTTACAGGGATAGGTGGGTAATGAATTTTGAATGAACAAAATTATCCTGTACCCGTGAGCCTTTCCAAATCCATCTACTTTCCCTCAAACCTCGCCCAGCCCACTGCCCCGTGGCTGTTTCCTTCCTCGTGTTCTGTTTGCTGCAGCAGCAGGAAACAAGGAGGCGGAAGGCAGAGCGGGAGGAGCGGCTTGCTGCTAGGACGACAGGAGTGGCTGGAAGAGGGACTTTCTCTGGGCTGCGGGGAATGGGAACGGGACGCTCCGGCTCGCTTTGCGGCACTCCGACACCGCCGTCCTCCCAGGCCACAGTGCGCTAAAGACTAGCTCTTCCGGGGGCAAGGGCTCACATGGGGAGCCGGTCTTCTCGCGGCCCGGGAAGCAGACGTAGGAGCACCCGGCCCGAGGCATCAAGGGCGCTCTCCATCGTCCTATAAGGAAATTGCTCCGGAAGGGAACGGACCCACAAAACGGGGCCCCTCTCTTCCCCGTGAGCGCTCAGGCGGTACACGTTTCTAAGGACGTGTGCTTACCTACGTGCACGCACACACAACCCATCTCACAGAGTTCCTTCTGCTTTGGCACTGTAGTCACGCTTTCGGACTTAACCCCCTTTTGCTGAATTTCTCCCAAACTTCGTACCAGCTGACCTTGCCGAGAAGGTCAAGTGCTCCATGTCAGCTACCTTCATGATAATTCATACACTTTCATCTCAGAAAAGAGCAAACACCAAGAGTGAGTGAAAACACAAGCTAAGAAGGGTGAAGAGGCACCAAAGGTGAACAAGATCTTTTTTCTAGAGGGCTTACTGCTGACAAGGGTCAGGGCGGTGGCCAAGCCTAGAGCCATATGCTCGTGCCCTCCACGGCTGCACGTAATTACGTCATGGTAGAAGCACCATGTGAGAAAGGGTGCGTTTTCCGGATCTTCTACTACTTAGAGATTTAAAGAGGACAGTCAGAAATATACAGTTGATCCTTGAGAACCACAAGGGTTAGGGGCACTCGAAACTCCATGTAGAACTTCTAACTCCTCAAAAACGCCACTACTAACAGCCGGCCGCTGACCGAGGCCTTACGGATCGAATCAACGGTCCAGCAGCACTTACTCTGTGTGTTTTATGTGTGACATACTGTACTCTTACAGTAGGTAGGCTAGAGAAAGGAAAAGGTTATTGAGAAAATCATCAGGAGAAAAGATATTTTCAGTACTGTGCTGTGTTTATCAGAAAAAAATCCACGTATAGGGGGACCCACAGAGTTCCAGCCCGTGTTACTCAAGCGTCAACTGTACGTCTAAGATGCAGGACTCCCGGCCTTCTGGGGAGGGCTGCCGGGGGCACTGAGGAAGCGGGCTTCTACCTGAGGGGAGGACGGCTCCAGCAGCTTGGACAAGTTGGAGAGAACAGTGACTAGCAGGAGGGCTTCTTTGCTGTTAAAGTCTTCCTCTTGGCTGCTAAGTAAGTTCAACAAAGACCTCTGGGAAAGGAAGGGACACGCGGAAACGTTAGCAGGCACGTTCCTGTCACGGAGAAGAGACATCTAGCCAGAGACTCCTAAGGCCGGGACAGAAAGGATTCAAAGTGATCAAGATTCCAAGAGGACAAAATCTGAAAATAAACCTGGACTGAACAAGTAGTTTCCTACCCTGTTTTTGACCCAAACCGGAGTGTTCCCTTGAAAACTACGGACTCCTTCTCCTCTCACCCCCTGCCAAGCGGGCGTTAGGAATGAACAGTGCGCCCGACTTTGGGAGGCTCGGAACCCTCTGGGGCCCCTGCGCAGACCTCGGGCGTGGGCGGTGCCCCAGCCCCAGCACTGTGCGCACCTTCCCTGCCCGCCTCCCTCTCACCACCTGAACACTCTTATCTGTCAGCCGCGTTCCCCACTCACTGCAAGCTCTCCAAGGCGAGGGATTTTGTTTTTCTCCTGTTACACGCCCAACACCTAGAACAGTCCCTGGCACACAGCAGGAACTCCGTAATTGTTAAAGAAATCCTCTGTGGCAGAAGATCCTGATACTGTGACAACCCCTGGTTAGAAACTGGCAGGCTTCACCGTCCAGTCTGTGCAATCCGACGAAGCCAGACCATACCACGCACACGGAACAGAGACATACGCTCCACACACTAATGGGCTCCTGGCTGCCTCTTCTTATCAACTCAGTGACTCTCGGAGGCAACGGTGCCACAGGTTGAGGAGGCTTAACACGCATCCTCCCTGAAATCCTTTTAAAGACATTACCTTCCACGCACAGAGCTATGTCCTGCTGCTTGGATGATGACCCAGAAATCCCGTCCTTCTCGCTCGCTGTCTGCCCGCCCCCACCGGCCGGCCCAGCCGACAGTCCCCCTGCAGGGCCCTCAGGCAAGGAGGGCAGCGTGCCCAGGCCTCCTACCTGGAACTGCCGGATCTGGAATGCTGCTCTGTGACTGATGCTGCCTTCCGCCTCTTCTCCCTCATTATCTGTGACATCTAGGAAAGGAATGTGATCTTTGAAACAGGCTGACTTCCTATGCTTTTTTGGCCTTTTAATATTAAGCTAAAATTTTTAGAAAGCCAAAAAAAAAAAAATTCTGGGGCAGATTTGAATGTTTTCTTAACATTCGCAATTTCGGAGCACTATCTTTCAATGTGTAGTCACTACCTGCGGTCACGTGGAAAAGCCAGTAAATGCCAATTCTGAATCCACTAGATGTCACTCCTTAGCAACATTAGGACTGCTCTCAGGTGTCCTCTGGTACACGAGCAAATAGAATCCAGAGGTTTAAGAAAGAGAAACCCATGGGGTGCCTGGGTGGCTCAGTGGGTCAAAGCCTCTGCCTTTGGCTCAGGTCATGATCCCAGGGTCCTGGGATCGAGCCCCGCATCGGGCTCTCTACTCGGCAGGGAGCCTGCCTCCCTTTCTCTGTGCCTGCCTCTCTGCATACTTGTGATTTCTATCTGTCAAATAAATAAAATCTTAAAAAAAAAAAAAAAGAAAAAAGAAGCCAATTTAGCAAAGCTGAAATACTCACCCAGGGCCCTGAGAAAGTGGTGAATCTTGGGCTGATAGAACTGCGGCACAGCACTGAGGACCTTCTGCAAGCCCTCCAAGCACAGCAGGGAGATGCTCTTCCCTTTTTCTTTCTTTCCCAGATCTTCCACTGAAGTGGGGATGGAGGTGTATCTCCAAAGTAAGACCCTGAAAAAAAGAAAAGTGGTCAGTCAGAGATTTTATTTTTAAGTCAGCTCTACACCCAATATGGGGCTGGAACTCATGACCCTGAGATCCGGAGTGGCACAGTCTACCGAAGGAGCCAGCCGGGCGCCCCAGAAAAGTGATTTTATTAATGTCAGGTTCAGGGAGGTACAATTTTATATGCCATAAAATCTACATCCTAAAGTTTGATGCATTTTAACAAACTTACACAGTCGTGTAATCATCCCCACACCCAAGATATTTCTGTTGTCCCAAAAGCTCCCTTACACCGCTCTGTACCCCCATGCCGCGATTTTCCAATCACTGATCTGATTCCTCTCCCTATGGCTTTGTTATTTACAAAACAGCAGATAAAAATGGTAGCTCTTTGGAGTCTAGCTCTGCTACTAGCACATGCTTCTGAGATTCAGCCGTGCGGTGGCAAGTGTGGGTGACTTATCCCCATTAACCGCTCCGTAGCCTTCCACTGTACACATGTACCAGCTTCTCCACTCAACTGGATACGGATGTGTGAGTTGTTTCCAAGTTCTATTACGGACAGAGCTGCAAATCACAAACCTTTATATGGACAGATGCTTTCATTTCTTTCGGGTAAGTACCTAACAGTGAAATGTGCAGCTCATACGATAGGTGTGTGCTTAACTTTTGAAGAAAATGCCAAATTGTTTTCTCAAGTGGTTGTACCTTTTTACATTCCCATCAATGGTATATGAGAGTTCAGATTCCTCCACATCCATGATATTTTGATATTGTCAGTCTTATTTTTTAAAGTTTATGAACTAATTATTGTTGACCATCCTTGTGTGTGTCCTTATTTGCCATCTATAAGTCTTCTTGTAAAGTAGCTGCTCAAATATTTTGCCCATTTTTCAATTTGGTTATTTGCTATTTTAAACTTATTTAAGCTTGACAGTTCTTACATACTCTGGTTACCAGTCTTTCATCAGGCATGTGCTTTGCAAATATTTCCTCCTCATCTGTGCCTTGTCTTTTAATCTACTTAAGAGTGTTTTTCAAAGAGCACAGTTAAATTTCTTTTTTTTTTTTAAAGATTTTATTTATTTATTTGATAGACAGAGATCACACAAGTAGGCAGAGAGGCAGGCAGAGAGGGGAGGGGAGAAGCAGGCTCCCTGCCGAGCAGAGAGCCCGATGCGGGACTCGATCCCAGGACGCTGGGATCATGACCCCAGCCGAAGGCAGCGGCCCAACCCACTGAGCCACCCAGGCGTCCTTAAATTTTTTTTTTTTTTTTAAATTTCTTTTTTTAAAATATAGCTTGTGCTTCTGGTGCTCTAAGAAATCTTTATCTAAAACAAAAACCCCAAAGATTTTTCTGTTTTCCTCTAGATGTTTTATAATTTTTGGTTTTACATTTATGTCTTTGACCCATTTTAAGTTAATTTTTTATGATGTGTGGAATGAATAAAGGTTCACTGTTTTGAAGAGCAGATGTCTAACTGTTCTGGGGCGCTTGGGTGGCTCGGTCGTTAAGCGTCTGCTTTCGGCTCAGGCCCTGATCCTGGAGTCCTGGGATCGAGCCTGGCACAGGGCTCCCTGCTCAGCTAGAAGCTTCTTCTCCCTCTCCCCATGCTTATGTTCCCTCTCTCGCTGTCTCTGCCAAATAAATAAATAAAATCTTTACCAAAAAAAAAAAAAGACCATTTGTTGAAAGAATTTTTCTTTCTCCATTAAATTACTTCATCACCTTTGTCAAAAATCAAATGAACATATTTGTGGGATCTATTTCTGTTCTACTCTGCTCCACTGATTCTGCCAATATGACACTAGCTTAAATAAAGTAACTTGATATGACTTGAGACCAGGTAGTGTGAGTCCTCTAACTTGATTCTTTTATTTCAAACTTGTTTTAATTAGTCTAGGTCCTTACCCTTTCCACATAAGTTTTAGAATCATCTTGTCAATTACTAAAATAAAGCTTGATAGAATTTTGATTAAAACTGTGTTGAATCTATGGGTCAATCTGCAAAGAATTCACACCCTGACAATATTGAATCTTCAAATCTGTGGACATTTTTACATTTTACATGTAAATCCATCTTTACATTTACTTGAGTCTTGATTGCTCTAATGCTTTAGAGTTTTCATCACATAAATCTTACATGTTAGATTTGCCAGTAAGTTCACATTTTGTGATGTTACTGTAGATGGTTTTGTTTTTAAACTTCAATTTCCAACTGTTCACTGCTAGCATGTAAATAAAAATACAATTTTAAAAAATACTGCCCTTGCTTTCTACAACCTTGCTAAATTGCTCATTTAATATATCTAGTAGCTTTTTAAAAAGGTCTTTGGAATTTTTTTATGTATATAACCATAATGTCCCTGAAGACCCTATTATTTCTTCCTTCCCACTGTGGATGCCTTTTCTTTTTCCTGTCTTATTGTACTGGCTATGCCTTCAGTATAATGCTGAATATGGACAGTGAGAGCACAGGGGGGAAAGCATTCAGGCCGTTTAATCATTAAGTATGCTGCTGACATAGGTTTCCGTGGATTGATAAAATTCTCTTTTATTCCTAGTTTGCTGAGAGATTTGATCACAAATTTATGTTGAGTTTTCTGCATCTAGTGAGATGATTATAGGGTGTCTTCCTTTATCCTGTTGATATGAATTATGACTGATTTACACATTTTAAGCCAACTTCGCATTCCTGAGAAAATAGTGTACTTAATTACATCATCCTTCTTACAACTCCTGGGCTTAACTTGCTAATATTTTTTATATGTATATTCATAAGGGAAATTGGCCAGTTTTCTGATGATGTCTTTGACTGGGTTTGGCATTAGGGTACTGCTGGCCTCATAAAATGAGTCAGGACATGTTCCCTCCTATTTTCTGGAAGAGTTTGCATAAATTGGTATTCTTTCTTTCTTCCATTTTTTGGGGGGTAGGGGGGAGAAAGGAAAGGGAAAATCTTAAGCAGGCTACACATCTAGCACAGAGCCTGATGCAGGGCTCGATCCCATGACCCTGAGACCATGACCTGAGCCGAAATCAAGAGTCAGATGCTTAACCGACTGAGCCACACAGGTGCCCTATATAATTTCTTCCTTAAATGTCTGGCAAAATTCACCAGTAAGACATCTAGGTATGGAGTTTTCTTTGAGGGAAAATTTTGAACCACAAATTCAGTTTGTTTTTTTTTAAGATGTTATTCTTTTGGTAAAGTTATTATTTGCTTTGACAGAGAAAGAGAGAGCACACATGCATGCACAAGCAGGTGGAGTGGCAGAGAGAGGGAGAAGCAGGCTCCCTGCTGAGCAAGGAGCCGGATGTGGGACTCGATTCCAGGACACTGGGATCATGACCTGAGCTGAAGGCAGATGCTTAACTGGCTGAGCCACCCAGTTGTCCCAAAAGATTTAAGATTTTAATCAATCTCTATACCCAATGTGGGGCTCAACTTATGAACCCCAAGATCAAGAGTCACATGGTCCTCTGACGACCCAGCCAGCCACCTCTCAATTTCTTCAAATAGGCACAGGATTATTCAGCCTACCTATTCCTGAGTTTCAAAAAATTTGTCCATTTAAGCAACCCCGTTTATTGGCATGCTGTTGTTAGCATTCTATTACTACAATTTTTACTGTCTGTAGACTCAGTAGCGACTGTCTCTTCTTCCTCATATCTGATATGTGTAATTGTATCTTCTCTCTTTTTCCCTCATCAGTCTGGTTACCATTTATTGCATTTACTGATCTCAAAGAATCAGCTTCTGGTTTCGTTCATTTTTCTCTGTTGTTTCTTTTTTCAATGATTCCATTTTGTCTTTATTACTTACCTCCCTCTACTTACTTTCATTTTAATATACTTTTCTTAATGTGGAAATTTAAAGATTTGATATTTTTTTCCTAATGTAACCACTGACAGTTACAAATTTCTACGTAAGCACTGCTTACCTGAATCATACGAATTTTGAAGTGTAGTGTGTTCGTTTTCATTCTATTCTAAGTATTTTCTGACTTCCTCTTTGACTATGAGTTATTTAGAAATGCATTTAATTTCCAAATATACAAGGTAATCCGGTTGTTTAAAAAAAGATATTGAAAATTAAAAATACTTTTGTTACTGCTTTCTTGTTTAATTCTGTTGTGCTCAGAGAACATACTGATTTCTATTTTAAAAATGTGTTTTATGACCCCAAACAGGGTCCATTTTGATGAATATACCATGTGCACATAAAAAAATGTGCATTTTGAAGCTGTTGTTCAATATTGTATAAATATTCATGGAGTCAAGCTGGATGACAAGTGTGGCTCAAGTCTTCTATGTCCTTCCTGATATTCTACCTACCAGTTCTCCACTGATTCCTGACAGGGGATGAGTTATTTTTATCCCCTTCAGTGCTATCAGTTTGTGTTTCTAAGCATTTTGGTTCTTTGTTGTTAGTACAGATACAGCTAAAGTTATGTCCACCTGCTGATGAACTAGTCATTAGGTAATAGCCCTCTTTATTCCGGGTAAGAGAAGAGCATTTTCTACGTGCCTAACACTCCACATCAAAGCAGGACTAGAAAAATTAGTGAGCGCACTTTTACTCTTAAGGCACGTCCAGGTTCAAACTGCCTTCAACCCCACCCCCAACTTCCCCTCTTGGAGACTCCACAGCAAGTGGAACAGGTTTCTGAGGGGGCCAGTGACTTACCGAGTTATATCACAGAGATTCTGAAAGACCTTCTCCGGGTTTTGGCCATCAGGGCCACTCACATGCCCCGTTTCCTTGAGCTGCTGTACCTTCTGCAGGGCTACGCTCACCGCGTGGCGCATAAACTCACTGCTGGACCTCAGAACAGAAAGGCTCTCTTCGTGGCTTTGGGTACTGTCCCTAGAGAGAGGGAGAGAGAGAAGCGATTCTGTTACTGCTACTGGGATCTGGAATTAGGTTTTAAGAGCAGGACCTAGTAAGCTCTTAACCACGGCCCCAGGCGGCCCAGGCCGACCACTGCCACAGCTTCTTTTTATAACCCTCATTCTCAGGGTGACCTCCTTCTCTCCCCTCCCCCAATTCCTTTACTTGATAAGATTTAAATGCCAGTTTCCTCCATGTTTTGTTCCTGTTGTTCCTTTTTCAATTCATTGGTTTTTCTTTCTTCCCTTTTTATCTATTATAGTGTTCAAGCTACTCAGGTTGATTTTCCCATAATACCTTATTGCGATCCATTCCCATCTTTCTGTCAGTAGGCCACTGTTTGTAAATTTTCTCTATTAATAATTCAAGGTAGTTCTTTAAAGGACCTACCTAGAATTCTCCAGCTTTCCTGCCAAGAAACTTACTGACCTATTTATTACATATACACTCAGAACTGTGACTCCAAACTAGATAATACTAGTAAGCCTGTTACTCTCTTCACTGCACTCTGTTACAAACTTACCTGAAGAGAGCAGTGAGCAGATCAGACACAAATTTCATGGACCAAAAACTTTCCATTTTGCTGGCCGTTCTGGTTTTGCCTTTACCAGCTTTCTCGTTAAGGACGTCAGAGAGTTTCTTATAGCACATAAATAAGCTCAGAACCTCCTCAAACTTGTTCTTACTAAATAAAAAGAAAGAGACCGTTAAGGACAAGCATCAGAATAGTGTGGTTTACTTTCACACCCAATAATAAGGACATCACAATGTTTCTTCAGACGTTCTCTTTTAAACACATTATAAATGAATTAATTGGCATTAAGTTCCAGATCTCTCTAATCCATCTGTGTATTTCTACCCGTCAAGGCTGAGCATGAAAGTCCAATACCACCAACCAAACAAAATTTCTCTATTGAAGTCAGAACTTCTGGAGTTCAGGGTCTGGGAACTGGGAGTAAGTGAAAGCCTGCCACCCCTGTGGTGTATGTTCGGTGTCCTCTGCTAGAAAGGGCACCGTCTGCTCTTAGGCTAGATGTCCACCTAAGAGTGTCACGGCCTGTGGTCTGTCCAGTGCCCACTGTACTGTTAAGAGTTAAGAAACAAAAAAACACAACATAAAACGGGAGTATTCAAATTGCAAAGAAGGTCGTAGCAATACCTTACCTAAAATTACTTATGGAGAAATTATATTCTATTAGAACCTCACAAATTCCCATCACAAGAGAAGCACAGATATTGTTTTTGATGCCAACACCAGTGCTCTGAGAAAAATCTGCTGATTTATCCTAAAAGACACAAGGTAAAGATCAATGAGCTACTGGGGTGCCTGGCTGGCTCAGTGTGTAAAGCGAGCGACTCCTCAGGGTTGTGAGTTCAAGCCCCAGGATATATAGAGATTACTCAAAAATAAAATCTTTTAAAAAATTAGTAAGCTAATAAAAACCGACATCACTCAATACAGCTGAGATTAAGCAATTACCAGTTCAAAGTCCTCTAGTTCACTCTTAATCATTCTACTAGTAATAGACTCCAACATATCCTCTAACTCTTGGTAGAACTCTTCTTCCTCCTCTTCTTCCTGCTGTAGAGGCATCACTCTACTCTTATACCAGACCAAACAGTGCTGGACACAACACAGCAGATGATCCTGTAGAAGAAAATAGAAAACATTTTTGAGTGTTTAAGGGACAACTTAGGAGGCTGTGGATAATCAACAGACAAAATTCTTACCTATAAGGCTAAAAGAAGTTCCTCATTAGCATCACAAACTAAGTCAACCACAATTAGCAAAACTGGAAAAAACGGAACCAACAAAGGCATCCTTTCCTGACCTTTCCCCAAAACTGGCTTTGTGAGTACTGGACACCTCGGACAGCAACATCAGAATGTGCTACTTCTGATCTGGTAGAAACACCACGGAGGCTGTCAAGTGAAATTCTCTCTGACCCATGAGTCCCAGAGGCTGTTTTAAAGATAAGGGCTTATGTTGAAGGCATCTTTGGGAGACCAAAAGAGCATCTCCATCTCGTGGCACACACAAGAAGGCCCATTTTTGAAGGCAGGATCTGACAACTTAGAGACCACTTCCCTCCCCTGTCATGAGCTCTAAGTTACTTGGGATGGTGAAGTTTCAGTTTTCATCTTCTCTTTTTCCTGCCTTTCTGAGGCTAGAGCACAGGAACAGAAAAACAACCTATCCCAGTTCCCCTGAAGGTTCGAGAATGCCAATACTAGCTCAGCATAAATCATATACACCCCCCCACTCCGACTAATGAAACAGGTTCCCTGGGTTCATCTGCTACTGGGTGACCTTCATTCCCCATTCCAAAGTATATTTTAAGTATATTATATAGTCAAGGAGTCATAAATGGGAGACAAAATGCTCCTTGGGGGAAGTGATGGATGTCTTGATTTAGTTAGGTGCTGACACGGAGCTATCTTACCAACAAATCCAACGTGATGATGGATCAGGAAAGCTAAGGAGGGAAGATTTAAGTAAAATTTCATTGGGAGAACCGGAAGAGTGCTTTCAGGAAAGAGGTCTCTCCTGAAGACTGACTCTATTAACAAGGTTGATGTTTTCACTCAAGAGTAAAAATAATGGCTACAGACGGACCAAAAGACTCACCAGTGGTTCTTGGAGAGAGATCTGATCTCCTTGGGTCAAAATACAAGCTTCTAATTTCAGAGGCGGCAGTACATCAGGTTCTGACTCATAGAACTGTTTTAACTATATATGGTAATGAAAAAAAGACACCATGGCTCATGAATGCTTTTCACTTCTTTCATGGGTCAAACTAATGGTACCTTTAATGTCTGATACCTTCTAAGATGTATTTCCCAAGTGTCCAAAGAACATAGCAAAATTTGTGTTGCTTAGCCTTAAGCATATCCTTTACCCTTGCCTCATGGTGAGATATTCTTTCCTACTCCATTTCCACTAACTCCCCAAAACATATCACACACTCTCACACCAATGTGTAAACCTGCATAAGCAATCAGCATTTTCACTATAGCCTGATAGTTAAGTAGAGGCTCCAGAGTCAGAATGGCTGAGTCCAAGTCCTAGTACAACCACTTATTAATAATTTTAGTAAAGGCACCATGCCTTGGTTCCTCATCTGGATATAAGATTATTATTACTATAAACCAATAAGGCTGTATAAGGATTAAATATGCTTACACGTGGAAAGTGCTGGAAAAAAACAAAACAAAACCAAAAACAACACACCAAACTCGCTACTTAGCACATAATAGAGCTCAAGAAACATTAGCCATTATTTTCCTTCTTTTTACTTTTGAAGTTTGCACAGTCTTACTGGCCCACATACTAACCTGAGTCGGGAAGCACTGTTCTATGCTTTCATCACAATTTTTTTTTTGCTTGTTAAGTGTGTGAAAGTTGATGAGCTGATTATTACAGTTTGAAATGTACACTATAGTTAACAGGATATAAATTTTATATAGGATCAGTCTTGAGGCCCAAAGGAAAGCTTTTGATAAATAGTATAGTACCTTCCAAATATTTCTACACATCTGAGATCTTAACTTCAAAGGCAGCTTCTTCAGCAGAACTATAACAAAGCAAAGGCATACAAAAGTGGGGGAAAAGAGAGAGAAAAAGAACTTTCATTTTTAGCAAGATGGTAGACAACGGGTCTGGAGAAACCCTCCTGGGAGAGAACAATTTAAAAAATTGTATTAAAAAATTTAAATAGATAGCTAAAATGATGGGAAAGTGAGAAAAGTCCTCAGACATCTCTTTATATTAGAAAATGTCATAAAGCATGATTTTAGCAACTACATGAGCAACTGAACTTTGAAACTGGTGTTAAGGCAGCACCTGCCAATCCTGGAGGCCTACAGCTATAGTTGTAGGGCTCATGGACCTGAAGACCAAGTCTAGGGCCCTCATGGGGTGAAGGCTGAATCAGAGAACCTCACACAAGGCTGGAATTCTCAAAAGGAGATAGCCTTTACGGATAAGCCTAAAAAAAAAAAAAAATAAATCTACCATATGGAAAAGGCTGGTAAGGATATGTACCGAAATGAGCCTTGACTTTAAGTAGAAAAGGAAAAAAGTCCCCCCCCTCCCCGGGAATTTCTAACCATGAGCTAATCTCCAAATGTAGTTTGAGCTAGAATTCACATCACTTCTGTGTTCTGAAGAATCAAAAGCCAAAAATTTAAAATTTAAACTGAAGAAACATAGTATATACCTTTCAAACAAGGGAAGTGACAGAAGAAGAGAAATAACTAGATAATTTCAAATTTTATACAAACCAGAAAAAGAGGGAACATTCCTCAGTCATTTTAACTGATGTTAATAACCATTTAGCTCATATTAAACCAAGAAGTTCAGTATGAGAAATAAAAATCACAGGCCATTCTCTTATAAACATATATATAAAGATTCTAAATGAAATACTAGTAAGCTGAATCCAATAATGTACAAAAAAGGTAATATAATCAATTTGGGTTTATCTCGGGAGTGCAATGTTGGTTTAGAAGATCAAATAATACAATTCACCACAGTAATACATTAAAAAAGAAAAATCAGGGATGCCTGGGTGGCTCAGCTGGTTAAGCAGCTGCCTTCGGCTCAGGTCATGATCCCAGCATCCTGGGATTGAGTCCCACATCAGGCTCCTTGCTCGGCAGGGAGCCTGCTTCTCCCTCTCCCTCTGCCTGCCACCCTGCGTGCCTGTGCTTGTTTGCTCTATCTCCCTCTCTCTCTGACAAATAAATAAAATCTTTAAAAAAAAAATCATATGATCTTTTCAATAGATACAAAAATGCATTTGCTAAAATATAAGACACATTCAGGAGTAAAACAACAGATCTGAGATGGCAGAAGAAATAAGTAAACTTGAAGAGAGATTATGAGAAAATATCAAATCCGAAGTGTAAAAAATATTGAAGAAAAATGAATCAACTCTCAAAACTTTATGGAACAAAATCAGGCACTCCAATATATATACAACGGAAGTCCCAGAATGAAAGGAGAGGGGCAGAAAAAATATTTGATGAGATAATGAGTGAACATTTCTTCAATTTGGTGAAAAGCATCAACTTATAGATCTCATGAAGCTTAATGAAATCAATTAGAAACATAAAAAGAATCACATGTACACATACAAACTCTTAAGACCCTAAGACAAGGAGAAAAATCTTGAAAGGAGCAAGAGAAAAATGACATAGAAAATGCAGAAACCAAAGACACTGTAATTGGTTTACTCAGGAATCAGTTCCTTGAGAAACAATGGAAACCAGAAGGCACTGGAATGATACACGCAAAGTACCGAAAGAAAACACTGTCAACTAAGAATTCTATTTCCAGTGAAACTGTGCTTCAAAAATGAAGGCAAAATGATATATCTCTACATTGATGAAAACTGAGAGAAGTCACCACCAGCAGACCTGCACGGCAGAAATACTAAAAAAAAGTTTCTCAGGCTGAAGGGAAGTTACTGAAGATGGTAAAGCTGAGTCCACAGGAAAAGAATAAATGAAACAACGGGACGCCTGGGTGGCTCAGTTGGTTAAGCGGCTGCCTTCGGCTCAGGTCATGATCCCGGCGTCCTGGGATCGAGTCCCACATCGGGCTCCTTGCTCAGCAGGGAGCCTGCTTCTCCCTTAGCCTCTGCCTGCCACTCTGTCTGCCTGTGCTCGCTCCCTCTCTCTCTGACAAATAAATAAAATCTTTAAAAAAAAAAAAGAATAAATGAAACAAGATGGGATCGGGAGGGAGACAAACGAAAAGAGACTCTTAATGTCAAAACAAACTGAGGGGGGCGGGGAGCGGTGTTGGGAGAGGGTGGTGGGGTTACATTATATGTTTATACAAAAATAAAATATTAAAAAAAAAAAAGCTGAGTCCACAGGATAAAGAGCATCAGCAATGGTAAGAATTTGGTACGTATGACAGACTGTGTCTGTACATTTTTTCTCTTAATTTCTATAGAAGACATAGTATAATTTTATAACAAAATACAACACTGTCTTGCTGGGATTTTAACAGATAGATGTAACGTGTATGACAATGTCATAAAGGCCGGAGGATGGATCAAAGTTCCTATATATATTTTTTTAAGATTTTACTTATTTATTTTGACAGACAGAGATCACAAGTAGGCAGAGAGGCAGGCAGAGAGAGGAGGAAACAGGCTCCCTGCTGAGCAGAGAGCCCGATGCAGGGTTCAATCCCAGGACCCTGGGATCATGACCTGAGCCGAAGGCAGAGGCTTAACCACTGAGCCACCCAGGTGCCCCTAAAAATCTTTTTTAAACTGAAAAGTACAGAAAATAACCTGTAGACACCGTGGATCTGTAGACCAGATTTAACATGCCCATATTTTACTACATTTGCTTCAGATTTCCCTTTTCTTTGGAAGTAAAATGAACAGACACAGCTGCTGGTAGCCCTTATACAAATGGTTCTTTAAAAAGTCCTTCTGACTCAGGTGCACACCGTTAAGTGGGAGGATAACTGTTAAGATGACGTAACAGGGCGGAGAGGTAAGTGGTAATGAAAA
>ML103847.1:0-10218 GCA_003697995.1 Taxidea taxus jeffersonii
TCCCTCTTGCCAGTATCTGATTTCAGTATCTTCATTAGTTATAACACATAACAATCTATTAACAATTACACATTCATGGCCCTGAGTTTTCTATTAAGAACGCCTTAAGAGCACAGACTGTGTGTGTTCACTGCATCACACAGTGCCTATTTTCTTCAGCCTGGAGTATTGCTCACCTTCCTAATCAAGTTCCTGGATCCCACCCTTGCCCCTTTATCAATTGGTTAAAAAGAAAGTCCGACCATGTTGCTCTCTGCTCAAACTCCTTGCAATGGCTCCTCCTTAAGACTAAAGACCACATTCCTAATTTCATCTTTAAAAACCCTTTTTAATGTTGCCCTGGTGTTGCTGTGGTGTCATCTCCCATATCCTGTTCCTCACTCACTTTGTTCCAGCCATACCCTCTTCCACCTATTTCTTGAATAACTCCAGCATACTCTCACCTCGTGGACCTCTTACTCAAAAGCAATTACCCCAGGCATTCCTGTGGCTAACTCATTACTTGAAAACTTTGCTCAGATGTAACATTTTCAAGGAGGCTTCTCTCGACCACTTCATGGACTTGCGGTTCCATCCCTTACTTCCTCCCTACACCTGCCCTGCCCACCTCTCCTGGCTGGTACTTAGATTCCTCAGCAACACTTTTCATCTTTTAACAGTCATATGATGGATTCATGCACACCTTTTACTGTTTGTTTCCCTTACTAGGACCAGCACAGGAATTTTTTTCTTCTTTTTGGTCTGTTTTGTTTTCTGACATATTACCAGCCCTTGTACATGCTGGGTTTTCCATATTTTTTATTTTATTTTATTTTTTTTTTTTACTGTCTGGCCAACAGAAGAAGTGACTAGAAGATGTCAAATAATGGTCTAAAATAAATGAATTAACTAAAAGTGCTAAGAGTCAGAAACTCCAAGAAAAGCTTATATTCTTTATAAATATATCAGCAGTAGAATGAAAAGTCTAATTTTACATGTTAATCACCTTAATGTTTGTTTATCTTGCATAATGTCTCTTCTTCCTAATTTGTAATTTTTATCTCAACGAGTTAAAAATATTCTGTCATATGAGGTGTTTCTTCTCAAGGACAACACAGCCTCTCAGAGGATAACTCAGACCCCCAATGTAATACTGTTTTTGCCACATCAGAAAATTGTGGAGAAATAAATAACTCCAGTTTCATCATTATGATAGCTAATGGCTTCAGGGAAGACCTGAAAGCAGACAATACGGTCCAAATGTTGTCTCCATCTGTGTCTCTCCTGTCAAGGGAAATCGGTGTACATCATTTCTTATTTCTTTCTTGGTCCAAATGACAAGGAGCTCACACAGTGTTCAGCCCTGAACTTCAATGACTGGTAGAAGATGATGGACTGTGAACTGATAAGTGAATCTAACTTTCCTTCAGAGCCACCAAACTCACAGAGCTGCCCTGCCTCCATCAATTGTGTTCTGTATGTTTGAGTATCTATGCACAGAAAACATGCGTGTGATCTCCTCTACAGACCTGTCAGAGTAATTTGAAATGTTTTCATCACGATTCAGAAACGATTTGGAAAGCAGGAAGACAGTACGTAGGTAGAAATGACGGATTAATGGGCTGTCATAAAGGTACTCTATCAGGAAAAGACCTTAAAGATTTTTCATAGAACAGATGATTGCCACAGGAAAATTGTAGACAAAGCCAAACCTTATATCATTGGTATTTCATCCCTTGCTTCAGTGTAAAATTTCAGAGGATTTTCATGCTCCAATTCTGCAGTTAGATATGTGGCCTGAACTATCTTTAAATAAAAATCATCATTATTACTAATAACAGCAGCAGTGAAATAAGTCCTCAGTTCTGCATGGTCCTGTGAAGGCTGCAGAGTGGTGTGGCTCTGCAAACTTAAAAAGCTACAGTAATGAAAATGGATAAAATTGTATCTGTGCATAATACAGAAAATAATAGTGCAGGGACACCTGGCTGGCTCAGTCAGTCAAGTGTTTCCCTTCAGCTCAGGTCAGGATCCTGGGCTCCAGGCTCAGCAAAGGAGTCTGCTTCTCCCTTTCCTTCTGCCCCTCCCAACTCCTGCACTCACTCTCCCTCTTTCTCTCTTTCAAATAAATAAAATCTTAAAATAAAAAAAAAGAAAATAATCGTGCAAATCCTTACTTATAGCTGGGTTGGAAGGCAGAGTTAAGATTAATTTTTAGAGTATCTTTAATTTGTGTAATGATATATTTGCATGGGGTTGATGATAACTGAAATCATAGTAAAGTCAAAGTAGCTAATAATGTCAAAATATCTAGTAATGTTCAACATGCCTAACAATATCCAATCACTCATGCTATTCTGCTGATACATGATTTAAACTTAAGTTCAATAGAGCAAACAAGACCCATGATCCAAAGAGGAGAGGGAGATAAGGGATTCTATTGTAAGAAATTATATTTATAGACTCAATAGTCTTCCTTTACATGTAGAAAAATATGGAGTAACAAATATTTTTATAAAAGTGAATAGTTTGAAGGAATTTGAAGCTCTACACCAGGGAATTACAATCATGCACAGTGATCTTTGTTAAATAATTTGACAATGGCTTTTACTCATATAAATTGCTAGATTAGTAGCTAAGGTGAGAAAGAGCACAGGTTTTATATAATCCATGGAGACGACTCAGTTCCATATTTTGTATTATATTAGCAACAAAATATGATGTTAATTAAATTTTACTCTTAGAAATAGATCTCTGAAATAATCTTTACCAGGAGTTCCTATCCCATGGCTTTTGATGCCACAATGGTCTTAAGCCATGGCCATGAGGCTGAGAAGCCATATTATAATGAACATTGTTTGTAGACCGAATAGGCATATTATGACTGCTTTGACATGAGATCCATGACCTGTTCTGATAATTCCTCATTTTAAATATGGGAAATATAGACAAAAAGTATTTAAATGATATATCCCTGGTCAGACTCAGTCAGTGACAGAGAGAGTACTTTTCAAATACTCAATAGACCAAGTATCCTCAGATGAGCATGCACATAACTGGGTCTCTTGGCTAAAGACAAAGGAAATTTTAAATATCGGGTGTTACCCATTTCTTGGTCAGCTCAGGCTGCCTTAACAAGATACCATACACTGGATGGCTTAAACAACAGAAATGTATTCTCTCAGAATTCTGAAGGCTGGAAGTCTGAGATCAGGAGGCCAGTGTGGCTGTGTTCTAGTGAGAGCTCTCCTTCTGGCTTAAAAAGGTTTTTTTTTGCCTATGTCCTAACATAGATAGGAGGAGGTCTTTTCCTCTCTTCCTCTACTTGGACAACTACAACAGTCCTTTTGGATTAGGGTCTCATCCTTATGACCTCACTTAGCCTTAAGCATCTGCTAAAGACCCTATACCTGATATAGGGCATTGTAAGCTATGTCTTTAACATAGGAATTTGGGCGGGGGTGCATAATTCAGTCCACAGTACCCTTTAACTTTTAGAACTTTGATTACACTACACTTCATAGAAATTTAATTAAAACTCTATCTCACCAAGTTTAGACAGTCACTTAAGTTAAACTTACATTTTCTTTCAGAGCTAAAACTCAAGATTTGCTATAAAGTATATTGTTGTAAAGTGAAGGTCTCAGGTGGATTTTCTTTTTTTTTTTGTTTTGTTGTGTTTTTTCAAGGGGTACTCATGGTTCTTATTTATAGCAGATTTTAAAACTGTGGAAGGTTGGGGACGCCTGGGTGGCTCAGTTGTTAAGCAGCTGCCTTCGGCTCAGGTCATGATCCCAGCGTCCTGGGATCAAGTCCCACATTGGGCTCCTTGCTCGGCAGGGAACCTGCTTCTCCCTCTGCCTCTGCCTGCCTCTCTGCCTGTGCTTGCTCTCGCTCGCTCTCTGACATAAATAAATAAAATCTTAAAAAAAAAAACAAAAAAACTGTGGAAGGCTGTAATTTTTGAATTTGCTTGGTAGCTGAAAAAATATATATATTTGGCTATGTATTATATATATTATATATGATTTAAATTTATAATTTTTAAAGTATCTTTACTTGGTGTGTTGTTATATTTATATAGGATTGATGATAACTAAAATTATAATAAAGTAAAAATATCTAATAATGCAAAGTATCTAATAATGTCTGACATGCTTAAAGATAGCTATTCATTCATATTGTTTGGCTGGTAGATAATTTAAATTTGACTTCAACAGAGAATATAAAAACAATGATTAGAAAAAAGAAATATATATATGTATATATATATATTTTCCCTTATAGCTTTGCATAAAGTCTTTGGCTTAGGTTTTATTTTTAGAGATAGTAGATTTCTACAGATATGGTGGTAGTACATTGTGATTTCTCTAGGCTAGCTATGAACACAAATCACAAAATATTAATATTGAGATAGGAGATGCAATTACTTTCCCATCCTGAATTGATACTGCTAGCATATATGAATCATGTCCCTGAAACTATTTCATAATGTTCTTTCTGCTGAATAAAAAATTTAGAGTAAATTTGGTACTCCTACTCTATATAAATGGCAAGAATTCTAATGTATGGATTTCATTAGATGTGCATTCAGAATTCCTTTTATGCTGCAAACAATTGTTAGAAGACAATGCACTGTGCTATTTGCCAAATGTAACTGAAAACATATGGAGGAATTATAAGAGCACAGGAGTTTGACCCATTTAACATGGCGATATTAAGGCTTATGGATATAACATGATTGTACTTGGGGGAATGTTTTGGTTATAGAAAAATTGAAATTTAATAGGATAAGGGCATTTGCATTCTTATTCTTAATAAAAACAATAATTATTGTAGTGCTAATAAATGGATAATAAGATTCAAAACAAAATGAGTAAGCTATATGAGGCTGTTTAAAGCTTCTGTTAATGTTCATTCCAATATAAATCAAAATCCAGCAATGAAAGATAAAGTAGCTAGGTTAGCTATGATAAACAAGGAACGATAGACATTGTTTTTTCATTCAGCTGGGTTTGGCTTGTGATCAAAGGCAGCCTTGAAAGAAACAAGCCAAAGTGCAAGGAGTTTCCAAACGTATTTCAAAGATTATGTTTGTCTATCAAGAAAGAGAATGGTTCTGTCAGAGGTCTGTCAAAACAAATACAGAAATACCATACTATCACTCTTCTGTCTTCCTGGTGCATTTCAACTGCCCATCAGTGAGAATAATCTTCCTACTTCCAGATACTTAATGTTTCTTGTATGCCTTCTTTACAGGTGTTGTCTGGCATAGAATGTGTTCGTCAAAATAGACTTGTTACTGCTTATTATCCTCTAAAAATGGAAATTCTTCTGAAAGCTTGCTTTTGTCATTCTTTCTGAGATTCTCTTTGAATTCTCAACTAAAAAATTAGAAAACAGGGGGAGCCTGCGTGGCTCAGTGTGTTAAAGCCTCTGCCTTTGGCTCAGGTCATGACCCCAGGGGCCTGGGTTTGAGCTCCGCATCAGGGCAGTTACAGCTTTGCTTTCAGAAAGACTTCAGTCTGAATCTCAGCTCTGCCATCACCAGCTTCCAATTCTTGGGTTCCTTACCTGTGAAATGAGGATCAGAGTGTCTGCTCCCCAGCCTCACTGAGAAGCTAATGCGAGTGCGTGGATAGAAAGCCCCAGGCAGGGGCGCCTGGCTGGCTCAGTGGGTTAAGCCTCTGCCTTGGGCTCAGGTCATGATCCCAGGGTCCTAGGATTGAGCCCAGGGTCCTAGGATTGAGCCCCACATCCGTGCTCTTTGCTCAGCAGGGAGCCTGCCTCCGCCTCTCTCTCTGCCTGCCTCTCTGCCTACTTGTGATCCCTGTCTGGCAAATAAATAAAATCTTTGAAAAAAAATTAGAAAACATATATATCTCTTTTAAAAATGAGATATATATATTATCAAATTCATCAATAAAGTTTATTTTAGGTGAAATATATTAAGAGATTTATTTGTTTATTTTTAATAGGAAAAGATGAATTTAATTCTAATAATTATTTTTAACACAGTTAAAGAAATTTTCATTTCTACCTGGTAACACATATTAAGAGACTGAAACAAACACAAAGAGATCCACTAAAAATGTAAAAAAAAAAATTTTCTAATAAATTACCAATTAATCCATTTGTAGTTTTTTAAAATAAATTCTGAATACATATTTTTAAAAAACTAAATATTTTCTGCATATATATTCATATTTAAGTTGAGTTGCATATATGCAATGTTTTTTTTCTTTCTTATTTCTTTCTTTTCTTTTTTGGTCCTTAAATATTTGAATCAACCAAACTCAACAAAGTTCATTTAATTTCTTTGTAGCAACATTTATCAGTATCCCACAAGCTTTTTATTCTTAAGTAAATCCAGTATCATTTTTAGCTCCTCAATAACCTCTCCCCTAAAAAAAAAGAAAATAAAATCTCATCTTAGTCTTGCATTAAGTTGATTGATTGCTCAAGTTAATTTTCTTCTTTCTCTGAAAAATTTCATTCTTCTCAAATTTGAGTCAATTCAGGTGTGAACATAACTACTTCATTGGTTATATGAACATAGCTATATTCCCAAAAAGGAGTGAACCATCCATTTTAAGAGGAACAGCACATGGTACTGGGTATATATCTTTTGTATTAGTCTAATAGATTTTAAGTGATTTTGAGAAGTATCATAAGTTCAAGAAATTCTGCAGGAATTGTTCACATTGCAGTGTATTTCACTTATAATGATAATTTCAAGAAAACATCTCTTTCAATGAGATTTTTATTCTTATTTATTATTTTTCTATTTTTCTTTATTGCAAAATTTGTTTTAAAAAAAGTCTAACTTCCATTTCTAGCCCAGATGGGGTAACAGGGATCAGAGCCATCCTCTTACCTGAAACAATCAAAAGACAGAATAAGTGAAACAAAGACTTACAATTAAATTCCACTGGGCAATGAAGTACAAAGATCTAAGAGAAGCTAAGAAACAAACCAGGTGAGCCATATGATTGCCTCAATCTACTGTCTTGAAAAAGTTTTCAGGTTGTTGTTCAGGAAAGAGAAACCCTGGCAGAGGCTAGAAGAGCTATGACTTAAGGACAGAGCTTGGTGTTTGGGAAGGACCAAGGCAACTGACATTCTCCACATAGAGTACCAAAGAAGAGAGAGATACACAAACAGAGAATCCTAGAGATCTGCAGAGGGTCTTTCTTGATTATTCAGCTGGCTATTGCCAAAGGCATGGTTATGAGGAATTGACTTTAGGCAGCTAATAATCAGCTAAAAGGATGATGCCCAGCAATAGTGCCTATTCCCACCAGCCAGATTAAAAACTTCACAATTCATAGGGAATTGGGTAGAGTCTTTGGAATAATCAGTACAGACCAAATGCTCTTCTGCCCCACCTAAAAAACCAAAAGCAAGACCCAAAGTGTCAAACTCTTAACAAATAAATTAACTGCTTCTCTGGGTAAGGGAGAGGGAGAGCTCAAATATATTTATATAAATACAAAAATATCCAATCAAAAAGTAAAATTTACAATGTTTAACATTTAATAACATGGGAAAAAGCAGGGCTATAATACCCATAATGAGAAAAATCAAAATAGACCAGAACTGACAAAAATGTTAGAATTAGCTGAATTTTGTCAGTGACAATTTGCTGACAAAAATATTGTAACAGCTATTTCAATGATTCCCCACATTTTTAGAAATTTAAGTGGGGACACAGAAGTAATAACATGATGCAAATCAAACTTCTAGAAGTGCAAACTATCATGTCTTACATGAAATATATATGGGATTAAAAGTAGGTTATATACTGCAGAATCTATGACTAGTGAGCTTGAAGACATATCAGTAGAAACTTTAAAACCCAAACACAGAGAGAAATGACAATTAATAAAGAAAGAGAGGATTGGTGAGTTGTGAGTAACTTTAAGTGGCCCAAGATTCATAGCTGGAGTCCCTGATGGGGGCTGGAGGTAGGGGAGCAGACACCGCATTTGAAGAAACATTGGTTGAACATTTTCCAAATTTGATGACAACTCTAAACCCAGAGATCCAAGAAGCTCAACAAGACTTATAAAAAAGACAGTAATAAGATAGTGTATCATTGTCATAAGGGTAGACAAATAAATAAATTGAACAGAATAGAGAGGAAGAGACTACAAAAAGTGATGATGACACTTTTGGAAATAATGGCACATTTATTATCTCTATTGTTTCATGGCTATAGATAAAATTTCATGGGTATATGCATTTGTCAATACATATCACAATTTATGCTTTTAGTATGTGCAAGTTATTTTATGTCAATTAGATCTTGCTAAAGTTGATAAAAAATAAGATATCTCCTCAAGTACAAAACACTCTTAATATAAGGTTAGAATGACTTCAGAAATAAGAAAAATACTCTCACTGCTTTATGACTTAGTTCTCAAGAAATTAAAAACCTTTAAAAAATATTTTCACATTTAAATTATGCCCAGTTTCACACATGGTAAATGACCTATTCTTGCTTTTTAAACAATGTACCATCAGCAGAAGCTTTTGATCTTGATGAAGTCCCAATAGTTCATTTTCGCTTTTGTTTCCTTTGCCTTTGGAGACATATCTTGAAAGAAGTTGCTGTGGCTGGTATCGAAAAGGTTACTACCTATATTCTCCTCTATGATTCTGATGGATTCCTGCCTCACGTTAAGGTCTTTTATCCATTTTGAGTTTATCTTTGTGTACAGTGTAAGAGAATGGTTGAGTTTCATTCTTCTACATATAGCTGTCCAATTTTCCCAACACCATTTATTGAAGAGACTGTCTTTTTTCCACTGTATATTTTTTCCTGCTTTGGCGAAGATTATTTGACCATAGAGTTGAGGTTCCATATCTGGGCTCTCTACTCTGTTCCACTGGTCTATGTGTCTGTTTTTATGCCAGCACCATGCTGTCTTGGTGATCACAGCTTTGTAATAAAGCTTGAAATCAGGCAACATAATGCCGCCAGTTTTGTTTTTCTTTTTCAACATTTCCTTAGCAATTCGGGGTCTCTTCTGCTTCCATACAAATTTTAGGATTATTTGCTCCAGCTCTTTGAAAAATACTGGTGGCATTTTGATCGGAATGGCATTAAAAGTATAGATTGCTCTAGGCAGTATAGACATTTTGAAAATGTTTATTCTTCTGATCCAAGAGCATGGAATGGTCTTCCATCTTTTTGCATTTTCTTTGATTTCTTTCATGAGTGTTCTGTAGTTCCTTGAGTACAGATCCTTTACGTCTTTGGTTAGGTTTATTCCCAGGTATCTTATGGTTCTTGATGCTATAGTAAATGGAATCATTTTTAGTTTAGTTTAGTTTAGTTTAGTTTAGTTTAGTTTTCATTGTTAGCATATAAGAAAGCAACTGATCTCTGTACATTGACTTTGTATCCTGCCACATTACTGAATTGCTATATGAGGTCTAGTAGTTTGGGGGTGGAGTCTTTTGGGTTTTCCATATAAAGTATCATGTCATCTGCAAAGAGAGAGAGTTTGACTTCTTCATTGCCAATTGGGACACCTTTTATTTCTCTTTGTTTTCTGATTGCTGTTGCTAGAACTTCTAATACTATGTTGAGCAAGAGTGGTGAGAGTGGGCATCCTTGTTGTGTTCCTGATCTCAATGAGATCAAAAACTTTTGCACAGCAAAGGAAACAGTCAACAAAACAAAGAGGCAACCCACAGAATGGGAGAAGATATTTGCAAATGACAGTACAGATAAAAGGCTGGTATCCAGGGTATATAAAGAACTTCTCAAACTCAACACACACAAAACAGATAATCATGTCAAAAAGTGGGCAGAAGACATGAACAGACACTTCTCCAATGAAGACATACAAATGACTAGCAGACACATGAAAAAATGTTCATCATCACTAGCCATCAGGGAGATTCAAATTAAACCACATCGAGATACCAAATTACACCAGTTAGAATGGCCAAAATTAGCAAGACAGGAAACAACTTGTGTTGGAGAGGATGTGGAGAAAGGAGAACCCTCTTACACTGTTGGTGGGAATGCAAATTGGTGCAGCCAATTTGGAGAACAGTGTGGAGATTCCTTAAGAAATTAAAAATAGAGCTTCCCTATGGCCCTGCAATTGCACTACTGGGTATTTACCCCAAAGATACAGATATAGTGAAAAGAAGGGCCATCTGTACCCCACTGTAAATAGTAGCAATGGCCATGGTCGCCAAACTGTGGAAAGAACCAAGATG
>ML103847.1:10318-81649 GCA_003697995.1 Taxidea taxus jeffersonii
TGCCCTATGGCCCTGCAATTGCACTACTGGGTATTTACCCCAAAGATACAGATATAGTGAAAAGAAGGGCCATCTGTACCCCACTGTAAATAGTAGCAATGGCCATGGTCGCCAAACTGTGGAAAGAACCAAGATGCCCTTCAATGGACGAATGGATAAGGAAGATGTGGTCTATATACATTATGGAGTATTATGCCTCTATCAGAAAGGATGAATACCCAACTTTTGTATCAACATGGACGGGACTGGAAGAGATAATGCTGAGTGAAATAAGTCAAGCAGAGAGAGTCAAATAACATATGGTTTCACTTACTTGTGGAGCATAAGAAATAACAAGGAGGACATGGGGAGATGGAGAGGAGAAGGAAGTTGAGAGAAATTGGAGGGGGAGATGAACCATGAGAGACTATGGATTCTGAAAAACAATCTGAGGGTTATGAAGGGGTGGGGAGTGGCAGGTTGGGGGAGCCTGTTGATGGGTATTATGGAGGGCACGTATTGCATGAAGCACTGGGTGTGGTGCATAAACAATGAATTCTGTTACACTGAAATTAAATTTAAAAATATGAAAAAAGAAAAAGAATGTGCCATCAGCAAAGAAGTATTTATTGAGTATCCGTGTTTTACATTACAATGTGCAAAGACAATTAAAGTAGGCAAAAAACATGAGATGTGCTTGCTGCCTTCAGGTATCTAACAACTTAATTGTGACCCTTTATTACGTGCACTATTAATTTTCTGTACCCCTTTGTCTATATACACGTGTTCTTTATTCAATCAAATACCAGAAGGTTGACATGTTTTATTTAATTTGGTCTGTTAGAATAACATCTTTACCTGGTCACTGAAACATTTTTATTAAAACCTACTTCTACCAAAAAAACCCCACCAAGTTTGTTATCAAATGGGCTAGTACTACATCATATCAAGGTTGGTAAAATCTGTAGGTTGAAAATCATTCTTATTTTATTCATGTGACCCCTATAGTCCTGAGTCCTTCCTCATTTCTACAATAATCTGTTAGTACTTTGTCATTCCATCACTGGAGAAATTTGATTTACACATTTTCATTTTCTGCTTTTGAAAAAAAATTGAAAAATGCTAGGCATATTAATATTAAACTGAACAAACAAGGTTTATATTTAATTCAAAACCTAAATATGCAAAAATAATCATGTTCAGAAGGAGAAAAACACTAAGTAGAGAGCTCTCACTTTTCTCCAAGTTCTCCACTCTTCCATAATAAATGATCCCAAAACTTATAAATATTGCTAACTCCTATGGGTACCTATTATGAATATATTTCTTTATAAGTATTAAGTATCTAATCCACACAGCATGCCATTTGGTTCATTTATTTCACTGAGAATTGGCTCATTCTGTGGTTAAAATTATTTTACAACTTAAATGTTCTCTTTTCCAAAAGATATTTGTCATCTCCAAAAAGGATAACATTTAATAATGAAGGGATAATGAAAGAAAATATGATTTTTTGAAAGTTAATGACAGAAACTCCAGTTTGTGGGAAATTAAGATAAAAAGGAAAGACAGAGATAGTAGCCTTTATTTGTAGAGTCCTTTGCAATTTACCAAGCACTTTCACATGTATCATCTCATTTAGTCTACATAAGACAACTATATTTTAAATCTGATTTGTGTAAGAGCAAGCTTTTTTTCAGAGAGTGAAGTAAGTTTATTCTTTTTTTTTTTAAATAATTGGCGCCATCTTTGTTCCACAAGTGATTGAGTGACAAGGAAAATGATTTGCTGAAACCTGACTAAAAAGTGGCAAAACTGGGATTTCAAGCAATGTTTTCTGACTCCAGTTCCTTGTTTGAGGTTGACAAAGCACATTGAAATGCTTGCTTTGAATAATGTATCATTTCCCAATGGTGAACTATGGCAGCTTGGGCTTTTGGGACATGTAACTACATGAGAAAGTTGATGATCAGGGGCATTACAAATCACCCAAAGAGCAAGTATAGCCTAATATGGCTAATTTGGACCCCTGGGAGACAAGGATGTTAGTGTAAGTGGGAAGAGAGTAAAATCCCAGATAGGTGATCAACTCCATTTCACTTAGCACAGGCGAGTCCCTGAACCTTCAGAAAATACCAAGTTATATTTTTAGATGACGGTGAAATGTATTGTTTACCAAGTGCTAGTTTCTTTCCTCTTCAAAATATGATTAGCAATACTATCTATTCCCACCTTAATATTTGTCAAACCTATCTAATCACTGCAAATATTTACTATAGCCTCTCCTATAGAGGAGTTAGTGGTCAAATCACCAAGGCTAGAAAAAGAACAAACATTACCTTTAATGAGAGTAAGTGGTCTAATAGAGAAATGAAACATTGCGATAGAAGTAGAGCCTTGCCCCCAGACACTGTGGGCCTCTTCTCAATTAAATTGCCCTAAAGAAATAGGCAGCATCCTGAATTTCAACTGATCATTTCTTTGCTTAATTATATTTTATGACTTTTTTTTGTAGGTAAGTAATGTTTCTCTGTGAATACCTCCTTTAAAAAACAAATTTTCCAGAAAGAATATGAAATGCAATGCATTGACTATTTTATTGAATCATACATTTAAAAAATTTAAGGAAAGGGGTGCCTAGGTGGCTCAGTGTGTTAAAGCCTCTGCCTTTGGCTCAGGTCATGATCTCAGGGTCCTGGGATTGAGCCCCACATCGGGCTCTCTGCTCAGCGGGGAGCCTGCTTCTCCCTCTCTCTCTCTCTCTGTCTGCCTACTTGTGATCTCTCTCTGTCAAATAAATATATAAAATCTTCAAAAAATTTTAAGGAAAATCTTAGGTGAATCCAGAAAATACTCTTCAGTTGACCATTTATGAAAGAATATCATAGAAAAATCATTGCCCACACAAAATATCACTGTTTTATTAAAATATTCTTGGCTTTTGAAAGTGCTTACTCCTTAAGCAAATTCATAGGGTGCTTTTAAAAAGTAAATTACAATGGGATATTCCATTTTCTTCAGTTGTTAGCATATAAATGCAATCATAAAAATGTTTCTATATAGCCTTCACACTTTATATCTAAATGCTAAGCATTGATACTACTTGCACTTCAATAAAAAATGGCTTATTCTCACCTAACAATAATAATAGTAATTATACTGGGAAAAGACAAGGTAAAAATGCCCTCTGGATAGCCTAAATAAAACCAAAATGCAGAGACTCATCCTAATAGAAAAGTTAGTACTTTCTGGGTTCCTGGGTGGCACAGGTCACCACTCCAGCATTGGGCTCCCTGCTCAGTGGGGAGCCTGCTTCTCCCTCTCCCTCTGCCCATCCCCCACCATCAGCTTGTGCTTTGTTTCTGTCTCTCTTTTTCAAATAAATAAGTAAAATCTTAAAAAGAAAATAAGGGAAAGGAAGGGAAAAGAGAAAAGAGGAAAGGAGAAGAGAGGAAAGGGGAGGAGAGAAGAGGAAAGAAGAGAGGAGAGGAGGGGAAGAGAAGGGAAGGGAAGGGAAGGGAAGGGAAGGGAAGGGAGGGGAAGGGAAGGGAAGGGAAAAGAAAAATCAGTACTTTAGAATATATTTTTCCAGCCAGGATTATGCAGAGCCATCAATGGCACACAAAAAAAGCACAAAATGTTATTTTTTGGATCTGAGAGTATAATGGTAAAAGGGATAAAATAACTAGTTGTCCTCTATTTGTTCTTATGTATTGCAATCATACAGAATTACACTGAGGAGTTCCTGAAAAAGGTAAGGCCATGGTGTTTCAATAACATCACTTTCCATCCTATACTGTTGTACAGAGTTCTTTTTGTAAAAAAGATGGAGGTGGTATAAGACTATAATGTAAAGCTAATAATACTTTTTATTGATTTTAACAAAATTTTAAATTAAATTTTAAGGGAGATGGAATGACCTTGAACTATCGGGTCCAGATAATTTATTACGAAATTAGAAAGTTAAAAAAAAAATCCAAGCTTTCCATCTATGGGCTTTATTTGTTCTTTAGTTTTAGCCAATCTGAAAATCTTATTGATCATTTTCCACACCCTGATGTAAATCACTGCTAAGGAGCTTTAAAAAATGGAGCAGCAAAATCCTGGCAAATGAGCAAGGTGTAGTGTAAGGATAATGCTTGAAATAAGCACAGGGAAAAGGATTTTTGAGAAACAGCAGAAGCATTCAGCAGGTAATAAACCAAGTGGAATATTGTGCCTCCACTAATCTTCTAACTCCATCATGTGGGTAAGGTCTGTATAAGGGATGGAGCCGGGCTTTCCTTAATCACCGTGGGATGGGGAGCAGGAGCAAGAACACCATAGGATTTTGCTTACGAAGGATATCTCTTTCTTTTTATACATGATTTTCCCTCAGCTGCCAGGATGCCACAGCCTCCTGGCTTTCCTCTAACTCACCAGATAGCTCAGCTCCTACTGTTCTTCCTCTCCTTTCAGACCCTCCCTCCATGCTGCAATGTCCCAACTCTCACTCCTGGCCCCTCCCCCTTCTCGGTTTACATTCAGCTCATCATCCATGAATTTATCTCATTCCATATTTTTCAATCATGTGTATTTGTTGATGACACTCAATTTGTCTTCTTATTTGTTGCCTCTCAACTCTCTCCCCTCTACCATAGACTCATAGACTCATGTACCCACCAATTCCTGCTTTTATTACCACTATCATAATTCAAAGTGTAGCATCATTCTTCTGGATTATGTAGTAGCTTTCTAGCAGCTATCCTTGATTTGACTCCCATAACCTACCTCCAAGGCTCAACTCTTTATTCAACCCAAGAAACCAGGGTGATCCTTTAAATGTGTTAGTCAGATGATGCCTTTTCTCCATTTGAAACCCTATGGAGGTTCCCCCATTTCACTCACTGCAGAAGCCAGCTTCCTCATGATGGCCTACAAAATCCAGTTCACCATTGCTTTTTCTGACTGGATCCTACTCCTTCTCTTCTCTCACTTCATTCTAGAAGGATAGCCTCCATAGAGTTCTAGGGTTATGTCAGGTAAGCTTTTTCTACCAGGTCTCTCCACCAGTGCTTAACCTGGAATTTTCTTCTGTCAGATATCTTCTTGAGTTTGGGCTGAATCTTTTTCTTTCCTTTTTTTTTTTTTTTTTTAAGATTTTTAATTTAATTTAATTTTTATTTATTGAGAGAGAGAGAGTGAGTGGGGGGGACAAAAGGAGAGGAAGAGAGAGAATATATATATTTTAAAGATTTTATTTATCTATTTGACAGACAGAGATCACAAGCAGGCACAGAGGCAGGCAGAGAGAGAGGAAGGGAAGCAGGCTCCCTGTTAAGCAGAGAGCCTGATGTGGGGCTCCATCCCAGGACCCTGGGATCATGACCTGAGCTGAAGGCAGAGGCTTTAACCCACTGAGCCACCCAGGTGCCCCAAGAGAGAAAATCTTAAGAAAACTCCCCACTGAGTGCAGAGCCCAACACAGGACTCAATCCCACAACTCTGGGATAATGACTTGAGCCAAAATCAAGAGTTGGTTGCCAAGGTTTACCTTCCCTCAAAACTTGACTTTAAATCTTATTCAGTATTACAACCACCCCATTAATCCATTTGCTATGCTTATGTTTCCTATAACTTTATCTCCTTATACACACAGTACAATTTACCTCCTAATGATGTTTATGGTTTGTTTAACATCTATCACCCACCAGTAGAATGTAAGCCAACCAAAAATAAGTTTTGCATTTTTTATTTCAGTGATGTCCCAGGACTGGAATAGTACCTTACCCATAGCAAATATTCATCAATATCTATTAAATGAACAAAATCAAGAAAGAGGAGAGGTGGAACATCAGTATATTTATAAAAGCTTTCCTACATCAGCAAAGAAAACCAAAGAGAATATTGCAGAAGATTCTCATACAGAAGGAATATCGCAACTTCAGCATTTGTGCAGTTGCAGTTCTAGAAACAAAAATAGCTATACTAATTTTAATATAGTCGATAAAGACTGTGTGATTTGAAGAAAAGGTTAAATTTTCAAAGAATATATTTCAGGCAATTATAGAGATCAAGAATTTGCATCTTAGCCACAGGATCTAAGTGGGACTTAGAAGTGGAAATGTGTGGAGTACAAAATGAGATAAAAACAGAAAGAAGCAGATAGAACATCACACTTCTGATGAAAAAGAAGAACATATGTCCTAGAACTGTAACAGAGATGGCTCTAGCCAATCTCCAATAAAGGAGCTACTACTCATTTCTTTGAGAGGCAGTATATACTGAGCCATAATTTCTGGAACCAGTCTGCCTGGCCCAGATGCTTATGAGCTCTGTGATCTCAGCAAGTCACTTCACCTCTCTGTGTTTTAGAGTTCTCATCTCTAACATGAAGATAATAATAAAACATGAGCCTCCCACAGATGTTACTAGGATGAGAAGAGTCCATGTGTGTGGAACAGTTAGGATAGTATCTGGCACATGGTGAAAGTCATGTAACATTAATGATTAGCAGTAGTTACAGTAACTATTGCCCACTGTCCTGATGCCTAATATAATAACATCCAAAACTGCAGCTCCTGGCATCTCTGCACATCATTCTAGACAGACTCACATATTCAGTGGTAATCCAAAGTGATTACCAAATGTCCCAGCAAGAGACACTGTCAAAGCAAGCACTGTGAATGAACAAATAAGCTTGAGAAACACTACATACCAATACGCACAGTTTTGAAAATTGTTTTTTACAAAGATCTGTTTTGTCCCCTACTAAAAATCCAGCTAACTCTGCTTCAACAATTTTCCACAAGTATTTGCTGGTGGAAACTTTAGTTATAAGACATCTGCTAACACTCTATATTTATGTTTAATTGGGAACTGTCACATTTATATTTGTAATATATTGGTACCCTTACCACTGACATTCTTATATCTAATTCATACTCTTATGGTATAACCTTGCTAACTGGCAACTTTCTGATTTTGTCAGTGTTGTAAACTTAATCATATAGAAGTGCTTGATTCTTTCTTACTTTATTATATAACAATTATATATATTATAACTATATATAAATATATATTTATTCTATACTAATCTTTATTTATTAGACATTTTATTGATTTGTATTAAATTATTTATTTAATTATTTATTGCTCTCTTCAGTGTGCTTTCACTACAAAAACAAGTGTTAATCAAAATGTATTTATGCAACAATAATTATAAAAATCTGTGTTACAATGATACAAAGAAATTCCAAATGACACTGAATCTGAAGATAAAGCACTGGGTTACCCAAGTGGTTAATTTTAACCCCAGTTTCTAATTCAAATAAATATAGTCTGATCTGATTAAATATGAAAAAAGAAAAAAGAATATTAACACAATTCAGGGCATGCAACCATTAAAACAGCTAGTAAGGTTCTGAGTTGTAAAGAAAAGCTCTCTTGAGTGTTCTGAGAAAACAGTACTTTTACAGGACAGATTTTCATCATATTTAAAATGAAAATTATAGCTCCCATAATTTCACCATCTGACCACACTTTCCACTACTCTTCTCTTACTTTGCTGCATTCACTCTAGCCTGCTCCCTATGCCTTGAACACACTGGACTTCCTCCCACCTTGAAGCCTTAGAACATATTGCGTCCCGTGTCTTCTCTTCCCTCTCCCGTGAACATATTGTGTCCCATGTCTTTTCTTCCCTCTCCCCACAGGTCACTCCGACCCCTGCACTCTCATTTCTCCATTTTTTGCACATCTTTCAATGTTTGACACATAATATTTATAAAAATTGAGTATATGAAGAACATTTTGTTCAAATGAGACCAATTTCATCACATCATATTTGATAAATTCCCTCTTTTTATAAATGCCATATTAACTACAGTATCAGGTGTGTGGGTGGCTCAGTGGGTTAAAGCCTCTGCCTTCGGCTGAGGTCATGATCCCAGGGTTTTGGGATTGAGCCCCACATCAGGCTCTCTGCTCAGCAGGGAGCCTGCTTCCTCCTCTCTCTCTTCCTGTCTCTCTGCCTACTTGTGATCTGTGTCAAATAAATAAATAAAATCTTTAAAAAAAATAAACTACAGTATCTTTAGTGTGCCTTAGATACTATTTTTATATCTATAAAAGGTCATGCTTTCTTCAATGCTAATCTTTTGGAAAATATTAAAACCTTTGAAATACATTTTACAAAAAACAACATTTTTCTTTCAAATCAGTAGAGAGCATGGGGAAGTGGAATAATTGAATAATGTTCATAATTAAATACCTTAATTTTTCTTGTACATTTGACTTAAGTTCATTAATGCCATAAGAGCATTTCTGGTTTAAGTTTCATTTAATTGCATTATATATTTAAGGTTTTTCAATGCATGCATCACAACTTTTTTTTCCCTTCCCAAAAATATAGCTATAGTCAGTCATAGGGACTCAGAGTCTGTTCTCTTAATGCCCCAGTCATGATTTCAAGGAAATGCAGTGCTGTTTTTTGTTGTTGTTGTTGTTTTGTTTTGTTTTGCACTGTTGCACAAAGAGGATCAATTAAGAGACAGATGATTCTTTCTGATATTTTGGGAACATGGTCTCAACACGATTTTTAATTCTGTTTTTTAATCAGTCTTCAGAGAACATTCCATTTAGATTTATTTTTTTGTGGCAGCCATGAAAATGTGCCACTCACATCTCCTGCTGTGAAGAGTATAATGGACTGACTGTTGGTCCCAGCTGCTGCCTGTCTGGATCCACCATTTCATTTCTTGCCAACTTCTGCTTCCCATGGCCTGGTTCCAACCAGTGACTAAATATGCACGGATACTAATGCAGGCTTATCAAGTGAGATGCAGGAGTCTAGCGAATGACTGACTGGAAACTTCCCTATAGGCTTGACCAAAGCTTGCTCACAGCTTATGCTGGCGTCTGAGACTCTTCCTACCCAATCCTCCTTTCTTCCCTCTCTCATTTCATAGGCATCAGACCTGCACTGCAGCAGGAAGTCTTCCTGAGTTTTCTCTTATTTAGTCCTCAGTAAATATTTTGTATACTTAATCTCCTCTTGGCATTTGCTTCTTGGCAGACCCAAAGTGATGCACATCTCAAGTAAAGTTGATGATACTTGTCACAGAAAGACTGCTAAATAAAAGTAGGTGAAAATATGGTAGGATCAGAAGATTGGTATAATGCTTTGCCAAGGTGATTCAACACTTTCATATTATCCAATCATTCAGTCATTCATTCAACTTTTCTTGAATGAGAAATCTTCAAGAGACTTAGGATCAAAATAAAAGTCCTACACTTTTTCTTTACTGTCTTTTTCTTCCTAGTGTTAATATAATTCTTCCCTATTCTTACAGTATGATTCATCAATATTGAACTAGCTCCCTGACAAGTTATTTCTCTGCTTGGAAGATCTTTTTCTACTCTCTGCTGCCCACTTAAATGTGTTATCACTCCCTGCCTTCAACCACTTAACAAATACCTTCCTATTCAGTTTCTAGGTCTCTGCTCAAATTCTGTCTGCCCTGTGAAGATTTCCATGATACTTTATTTTATTTATTTATTTATTTATTTATTTATTTATTTGACAGACAGACCACAAGTAGGCAGAGAGGCAGGCAGAGAGAGAGGAAGGGAAGCAGGCTCCCCGCAGAGCAGAGACCCCGATGCGGGGCTCGATCCCAGGGCCCTGGGATCATAACCCGAGCCAAAGGCAGAGGCTTTGAACCACTGAGCCACCCAGGTGCCCCTCCATGATACTTTAAATATAGATTCAAATGCTCCTGGGATTGCCAAGTATCTAGTATTTAAAATAGCAATCCAGTAAAAAGTGACCATTAAACATTTAAAAAAATCATAAATTAAAATACAGTTGTTTTCAATATTTCACATCGTGCTTCTCATTTCTTTGTTATTGTTCTATAATTCTTGTTATAAAATATGTTTAAGCATATTCGTGCAACTATGGATGTTCTGTCCCCTACACTCCCAGTGAACTTTAATGAGCAAAGAATATCCCATTTAATGAAGGAGATATATACATGCACAGATAGTTTTAATGCATTTAGACAAATTCTTTGATGGAATATAAAATGTTTATTGTTCATAATAATAAGCAACAAAATCTCAATAAAAGAAATTACAGGGTTTTAGCAGCCTAAATCTCTCCCAGAGAGCAATGGAGTTCAAATTAAGTATCTTTTCTCTCCTTCAATATCTCTTATTATTTCAGTGATCCCTGATTTATCTTATGAATTGGGTGAATTAAATTCGAAGTATTTGTGGGGCACCTGTGTCACTCAGTCAGTTAAGCGTCCACCTCTTGATATTGGATCAGGTCATGATCTCAGAGTCGTGAGATCAAACCCTATGTTGGGCTCAGCGCTGGATGTGGAGTCTGCTTAAGATTCTTTCTCTCCCTCTCTCTCTCCTTCTCCCCCTCCCCCCACTCACATGCACCCCTGTCTCAAAGCAAAATAAGTTAGAATTTTTTGTGAAAATAAAGGACATTTTTAAAAATGTGCGTATTCATTTTATTTGTGCACATTCATTTTCTAATAATTTCTCATAATGATGAGGCAGAGCTGTCTATTTTCTTCCTAGTGGACAGGGAATTCTACACTTTATGACTATTTGAGATGGAAAGTCACAACTTTTATATTTTAAAAAGTTTATACACCAAGACTATTTATTCTCCATAAAATGAAACTTGTTAAGGATTCAACAAATATTATGTTCCAACGAATATTGTATCTATGATCTGCCACTTTTCCAATTTCTAGGGTATATTTTATAAGATTTCTGAAAAGAAGCATCAATATAAACTTAAAATGTTCTTTTTCTCTTTCTGAATAGATTTTTTTGTTTATTTGATGTTAACTTATTTTCTAGACACCAAAACTAAATATAATTAATTACTATATATATTGGGGTTATATATAAATACTGTTAAATCTATAATTTGTAAGGCCTTCTTACTATGTATGTGACATCATTGTTTTAATATTACTTTTTTTTTATTTGAAAAGAATGGGTGAATCACTTAAATAACATTTTCCTGACCCGCTTCAGGGAATAATGGCTGCTTGTTATTTTCCTAAGTATTGAGTAGAATTATAAAACTAGAGAAGACCAAAAAGGACACAAAAGAGCTGTAACATGTGTTGTTCTTTCCATATCAGTCCCCTAGTTTTGTTTATGTATTTATTTTAAAAGATTTTATTTATTTGTTTATATGAGAGAAAGAGAGAGAGAGAGACAGCATTCATGAGCAGAGGGAGAGAGAGAAGCAGACTTTCCAATGAGCAGGGAGCTCTGGGGCTTGATCCCTCACCAGACATTATGACCTGAGTTGAAGGCAGAGCTTGAATGACAGAGTCTCCCAGACACCCCCTTAGTTCTCCTTTTAAGATAAATAAAATGACTGTGATGATGTGGAAGCTACTTCTAGGGAAGATCCTTCGGGTTAACCTCCAAGGCCTGAGCCACTGAAATGGCTGCAGGGTTGCTGGAAGTGAGGCTTCTGGAAAAGTGCAGTTGAAACTTCCCCACCCATGCACAGCGACGCCAGGTTCAGATCCCTGCTGACAAACCTACTGCTATTTAGGCCTGTGACAAATCTGATTTATTTGGGTATTCTTCCTCTGCTTCCATAAAGGAATTGCTGATGTGGTGACATATTAGTCATTGCTCCTCTAGAGCAGTTTCTTCTGCTGGTAGTGGAACCTCTGTTCAGCGGGACTATAAATTTATTTCAGAACCCATGTCATGTTTCTGTTCTATGTGAAGACTCTGTTAGGTCCTCTGTCAAGCAAATCCCCCGACATCCATTTTCTCAAAGTCAAGATGTCTGGCTAGACAACAATTTAGTTAATTAAGGAGAACACTTCACAGAACGCTGATAGAGTGAGGGAGGAGGGGGTCTGGGCTGTGTGAGGAAACAGTGAGGCTTGCAACTTTATAATTTCAGTGAAATTAGAATTGAAATGTATCATTAAGTATGATGGCCTTTAATAACATCTAAAGCAGTGTTCTCTGTTCTTTTCCCTCTTAAAATAGAATTACTGTACAGCCAGCGCTGCCTTCTCTGTGGTAACTTTTTAGAAACAGCTTTATTTGTGGAGGTGTTTTCTCTCACAGTCAGAACCCAGGAGCTGCCTTTATATGACTGGAAGTTAAATGATCAGTGACTAGATTTTTTTTTTTCTTTGAGTCTCATCTTTTTTTCCCCTGCCATTAACTGAACTGTAGCTTACAACAAATTCCTGCTATCCTTGCTGGTGTCGGTTCTATAGAATTGTTCTTTCCCTTTTATTCCCCCCACCTCATAGGCCAATGGAAATTTTACTCTTAATTTTTCTTGACAATATTGTAAACTAAAATAGTAAAGAAAAATAGTATTAACACTAAAATAAACACTTTGCTTGTTTTTGTTTTGCAGCTGGTAAACTCTAGTACACCAATTATGATTACTGTTAAATTAACACATTTTAGTTATGTTTGGCAATGCTTTCTTTTTTCTCCTCATATTCAACTATTTATTCTTATTTTAATGAGATTTGTAAATTTAAAATTTAAAATTGAGCAAATTGTCTCGGTGGTGTGAAGTTTAGAGTATTCTCCTCGTCTCTCTTTTTCATTCCAGAAAATGTCTAAACTTCTCTACAATGGGAAAATTTTACACACATTATAATGATCATATTGCCTTCATCTTTGAAAATATCTGTTAAGAATCAACACTGAAGGGTGCCTGGGTGGCTCAGTGGGTTAAGCCTCTGCCTTCGGCTCAGGTCATGATCTCAGGGTCCTGGGATCAAGTCCCATATCGGGCTCTCTGCTTGGCAGGGAGCCTGCTTCCTCCTCTCTCTCTGCCTGCCTCTCTGCCTACTTGTGATCTCTCTCTCTGTCAAATAAATAAATAAAAATTTTTAAAATTAAAAGAAAAGAATGAACACTGAAGGAAATCATCATGTGCCACTTCTTAATAATTAATTAAATCAGAGGAATTTCTTTTTGGCTAATAATTATCAATATCATTTTATTCATATTGTTAAAATATCAATTTAAATATTCAATTTTATTAGAAGTTTTAAAAAGAAAATAAAATGATATCCTATTTTAGGGTATTTCATCTGAATGTTAGTAATTTGTTGTCATGCATAAATAGGCTTGCAAAGCGGGACACCTAGATGGCTCAGTGCATTAAGCCTCTGCCTTCAGCTCAGGTCATGATCTCAGGGTCCTGGGATGGAGCCCCACATCAGGCTCTCTGCTCAGTGGGGAACCTGCTTTACCTCTCTCTCTCTGCCTAGCTCTCTGCCTACCTGTGATCTCAGTCAAGTAAATAAATAAAATATTTTAAAAAAATAGGCTTGCAAAATATGCATTATGATATTTGACCTATAAAAATATGAAATATACTATAGGAGTTATTAAAATCATTTTATAATATAGATGCCTCATTTCTTTATTTCCAATCAAGAGTAAATACCTTCTAGCTCCACATGGGTATAACTATGACTGATTCAAGTTGGAATGTATGGGTTTACCAGAGGCATCATGCTTATAAAGGATATCTTAAGTGGTTGACCTGCTTTGATCCAAGGTTAACAATTATAATTATGCATTTAGTAAAGCTGATCCCTATGGTTCCTTTTAATCTATTCATATCTAACTAAATTATTTGTTGAAAACTGTACAATAAAAACAAAAGGTTTTATTTGAAAACAAAACATGCATGCTATAAAATGGATAACGTACAATTGAAAAATCTGTGGAGTAAGAATACTTGTTGCTTACTTAGCATTCTTGCCAGAATTTGGTATTATATCGTTTAAAAAAATTAGTCTTTCTAATCATTGTGTAATGGCATATCATTGGGATTTTAATGTGCATTTCCTAAAGGCTAATGAGTATTTGTTATAGGCTTATTTGCTATCCTTGTATCTTCTTTTGTGATGTCTGCTCAGATCTTCTGCTCATTTTTTAACTGGATTGTTGTTGTTGTCGTTGTTTTTAATGTGGAGTTTCAAGTATTCTTTGTATATTGTGGATATGTAATTTGCAAAAATTTTCTCCAAGGTAGTGGGTTGTGATTTTGTTCTCTTAAGGGCACCATTTCCATAGCAAAATATTTTAATTTAATTAAGCCCAATTTATTCTATTTTTTTATCACATGGATCAGACCTTTAGTATTGCATATAAAAACTCATCATCAAAGTTAAAGTCACACAGATTTTTCTCTAATATTTTCTTGTAGATATTTTATAGTTTCATGTTTACATGTATGTCTATGATACGTTTCTTTTTTTTTAAGATTTTATTTATTTATTTGACAGACAGAGATCACAAGTAGTCAGAGGTAGGCAGAGAGAGAGGGGGAAGCAGGCTCCCTGCTGAGCAGAGAGGCCGATGCCGGGCTCTATCCCAGGACCCTGAGATCATGACCTGAGCTGAAGGCAGATGCTTAACCCACTGAGCCACCCAGGTACCCTTCTATGATACATTTCAAGTCCATCTTTGTATAAGGTGTGAGGTATGAGTCAAGGCTTTTTTTTTTTGTATATGAATATTTAAATGTCCTAGCACATTAAGAAGGCCACGTGATTTGATGAGCACTGGGTGTTATAGGAAAATGATAAATTATTTAACACTACATCTGAAACTAATGATGTACTGTAAGTTGGTTAATTGAATTTAAATAAAAAGAAAAATGCCCCAGCACCATTTGTTCAAAATACTTTCCTTTCTTCACTGAGTTGATTTCGGAACTTTGACAAAAGCCTGTTGATGATATTTCCATAGGTCAATTTCTGGACTATTATGTCACATTGAACTATCTTTTCTTACAGTAAGTCTTAAAAATCAGGTAATGGGAATATCCTGGTTTGTTGTTGTTGTTTCTTTTTCTCTCAGAATTGTTTTGGGTCTTCTAGTTACTTTGAAGTTCCATATAAAAATGACTGCTTGGATTTTGAATGAGATATATTGTATCTACACATTGGGGATATTGTCATCTTATCAATATCGAGTCCTCTAATCCATGAATATTATAAATCTTTCTATTTACTTAGATCTTTGATTTCATCAGTATTTGTACTTTCCAGCCATTTTAGTGCATATGTAAATCAGTACAGTCACTTTCGCAACCAGTTTGGCAGTTTCTTATGAAGGTAAACATACATTTACCATACCAACCAGCAATCCTGTTTCTATTTATTCAATGAATTAAAAATATGTCCATAGCAAAATCTGGGAATGTTTATAGAAGCTTTATTCATAATTGCCAAAAACTAGAGGCAACCAGGGCATGTATATCGTTTTTGCACCATCATAAAGTTGAAAAATTGCAAGTTGAACCATCATAAGTTGGGCACCCTAAGTACACAAGGAAAACTGTACTCTAGTTGATAAATTTATTTTTACAGGTCTATGAGGTAGCATTTCAGAACCAACTTTACATGTTCACTCACTACATTTGAACAAATACATAACTCAGTTGTAGGTAATGAGATCCAATTTTATTATCGTAAGCGGTAGAATGACAAAGAAGAAAAAGAGGAAGACTAGAATAAATTTTGTGGTGCTGAACTAGAGTTGGAGATTTAAGTATGAATTTAAGTATGTGTTCATACTTAATCCTTATTGTAATGTAAATGCTGATAAGTGAAATAAGAAAAACAGATTTGTATTTCCTAACTCTGCCTATTGAAAGGATCTAGCATCATTGAAATCTCAGTAGCAAAGAGCGCACCTAGCACTCAGATGTTAGTTTCTAATATCAGTCTCTAATAACAGAAAGCAGGGGTCACTGGAGAAATGGCTCATTACAAAATATGAACCAGAAAGCATCTTGCAGTTCCTGTAAGTAAGGAAGTTCAAAAATTTTTCAAAGATAAGCGAATAATAATAGTAACAGAGTCTAACTCAAGGATAACATAAATATCCACAAGTCCATACTGATCTAAGTGAATGATTGGATGAATAAATAAATGAGGGAAGAGGGACAAATATTCCCTTCAGAAAAATTGAAAATAATAAATGTAGTAGGAATGAGAGAGATAGAAAATTGTAGGTGAATGATAGAGTTAGAGGATAAAAAAGGAGATACTGGGTACTTAAATATCCACAAAGTATCTCCCACAAAATAAGTACTGTGGTGGTTTGAACATATGTCCACAAGTTCTTTGGTACTCTTCCTTCTAAGAAATGGAGCTTAATGCTCTGCCCCCTCTCCCACCACCTTAAGTGTGTGCTGGACTTAGTGATGCATTTCCTACAAATAAAGAAGAGAGAGGGAAACATAAAGTTTCATTGGGGAGAAACCTGGCTGATACCACTATCACCAAGTGACCAGGATTAAATTATCAGTGATAAATAATGTTGATGTTAAGTGCCCTGATACAGAATGATGAGAACGACATTTCATCTCTGTTGTAGTCTTCTCCCAAATCTATACTATCATTGTAATCATGGGAAGCTTCACACAAATACACATGAGGGATCTTCTACGAAGTACTTGATAAGTATTCTTTGGAAATGCCAAGGTTATGACAAACAAAGAATGACTGAGAAACTGTCCCAGAATGAAGGAGACTTGGAAACAGATGACTAAGTACAGTGTAAAATCCAGGGTTGGATTCCTGAACAAGAAATGAACATAAGTAGAAAAATATTTGGAATATGAATAAAGTCTATAGTTTTATTGGCATTTTTGTACCAATGTTAATTTCTTAGTTTTGATAAATGTACCATGGTTGTATAAGATGTTATCATTGGGGAACTTAGATGAAAGAGTACAGGAGCATTTTCTGTACTGTCTTTATAGCTTTTTTATAAACCTGAAGTTGCTTCAAAATGAAAAGTTAAAAAAGTATCTATGGAATTATTGTCTGAACAATCACAATTGTTAGTCAGCCATTAGAGAATGGCTAGGGAAGTGTCTCTTCCAGATTTGGTTCTGGGCCTCTGATTTTATTGCCCCATCAGTTTTGCACAATCTGCTCATTTGTTTCTGCATCCCATTCCCCAAGTTTTATGATGACTCTCTCAGAATTATCTCTTCTCTGTTAGAAATACTTTTTTAAAATTGTGAATAGTTTCTTTACTCATTTTGCTGATCTTTTGTAGAGTACACATTGTGTATAATATTTGAAATTCAGAGACAAAAAACAATAGATACAATGCAATTTGGGGGGTTTGTTCTGATGTAGGCACTAGGTGTGCGCATTAGGGACTGTTTGCAAAGACATCAAGGCCTGGGAGAATGTGGTGCATTTTCCAGGTTTCAGGTAGTTGATGCACAGGAAGTACAGGTGTGTTTACATGACTGGACAGAAGATGTGGCTGGGAAAATGGAATGGGCCAGATCTTGAAGAAGCTGTAAGCCAAACTCTCTAATAAGATTTTTCAATACAGAGTATGAGAAGCATTTCAAGGATTTAAGTAATGGGTTAACAAATCAAAGGCATAGGTTAGAAAAATTCTCACAGTGTGAATAATTTGCAGAGGGGTGATTCTGGAGAGATAAAATATATGGCTTATACTGAATAATTAAATGAAAAGTTGAAAGTTTAAATAATTAAGGGTTCTTTACTTAATTTTTATGTAAGGACTTGTCTGAAGGTAGTTGCTAAAGAAATCATCATTTTGTATACATAAATATGAAATTTAGTATGTCAGTAGTGCATAAACAAAACTGAAAGATAAACACAAACTGAAAACACAATTACCAGACATATGTATGGTCCAAGATAATATTTCTACTTTTCTTAAAGTTCATGAAAATATTTGGTTCTATCAAAGGAAAGATTAGCAAAGATCATGAACTGTATGTCATAGGTTGGATTGTGCCCTTTCAAAATTCATGCTTTGAAGCCCTTATAAACCCAATACCCCAGAATGTGACCTTATTTGAAAACAGGGTCTTTGCAGATAATCGAGTTTGGATTAGTAGGGTTCTCCCTCATCTAATTAATTAGTGTCCTTCTATAAAGGGAAAATTTGAACACAGAGATCCATGTGTGGAAAACAATGTGAAGACACGATGTCATGAAGTGTGCAAATGGGACCTATGATGCCACAAGCCAAAGAACTATCAGACACTAAGGGAGAGACTTGGAATCACTACTTCCTTGTTGCCTTCAGAGGAAGTAAGACCCTGTTGACTTATTGACCTTGAACTTCTGGCCTCCAGAACTGTGGAATGATAAATTTATGTTGTTTAAGTTACCCAATTTGTAGTACTTTGCTAAGTCAGCCCTAGCAAATTAATACACCGAGTTTACAAAAAAAAAAAATTACTAAAATATGAAAACATGTTCTACCATACTTGCCAATGAAGAAATTCAAATTTTGAAAGTAAAATATAATTGTTAGTGATCAAAAATTTTAAAAATAATGGTGAAAGAATGTTAAAATTGGCACTCTTTATACTCCCGTGGAAGTGCAAATAATTAGACTTAAATACATGTAAGGACACACTTAATGTATTATGGCACTTAGCACAGTGATTGGGATATTGTAAGAACACAAATGATAGTTATAATGAATGGTGTAATTATAGATCTGTATTAAAATTACACATGCTATATAATGATAGCAATAGCAATAAAGTATCTCTGGATAGAAACTTGGCAAAATGCACCAAAGGTCTTAATATATATACTCTGATCTATCAATTCCACTCCTAGAAATGTATTTCTTTCTGTATTTCTTAATACCTTTACTTTGACAAGGAGAAACCAAAATAATGAGATGATATGAAAGCAATAAAAATGCATGGTGATGGAGAAGGACTAAAGCATGTCTGTGGTGAGGAGCCTGAGGAATAAAATAATTTGCCTTGTCAGAAGAGACTTTTTTTCAAGGTGATATTTGAGCTGTTACCTGAATGAGAAGCAGAAATCAGCCACAGGATCTGTACAGAAAGAAGGACCTCCAGTTAGTGGCATTGATTAGAGCAAGGCACCAAGGAGGGGCAGACTATTTTGCATTAGTGTAAGTATGTAATTGCACAGATATGTCACAATATGCCAACATACTCTTACATGCGTGCACATGTTAATAGGAGGGGTTCACGCCAATCTCCCTTGAAGATAAGAACTTGCTTGAGTTTTGCAGAAGAGATTGAACAGAGCAGTTAACTTTACTCAAAGAAGTTCACCAAGGTGTCACAAAGGATGTGATTTTTTAAGTTACCTTAAGGAATTAGTAGAAGTTACCCAAATGATGATGGAAGAAGCTATTCCATTCTAGAAACTGCAAGAATTGGTGTTTTTGAGGAGTAGAGAAGAGAAAATTGTCTGGAAGGAAACTACAGAGAAAGTAAATAGAAATTGAGGTTGCTAATTATCTGACACCAGCTTGTGAAGGATTTTATATGTACTGATAATAAAATATTGTAAAAGGGGTCGAGGATATTATATGAACATTACTTTCCAGTCAGAATGGCTTTTAACATAATTTTACAATTAAATTCATAACACAGGTTCTAAACATAATATTGCCATGTATTGCTCCAGGAAGACCTCTGATACAATGTCCCCTCTTCCATCAGAAAACAATAATATGTCATATTTTTTTTCAATCATTTTTTTTCTTTTCTTTTTATTTAAGCTTTATTTAAACATATAATGTAACCCCACCACCCTCTCCCAACCCCTCTCCCCCCCACCCCCCTCAGTTTGTTTTATGACATTAAGAGTCTCTTTTGGTTTGTCTCCCTCCCGATCCCATCTTGTTTCATTTTTTCTTTTCCTACCACCTTAACTCCCACCCCCGTTGCATGAGGAAGTGGAGATGTCATAATTTAAATAAAGCAGGGGAAACACAAATCACTGGGATGAGATCTTTTTGGGGATTTTTAAAAAATAGCCTAAATAACCACACTTCATGATAAAAATATTATTGCTTCATTTTCTAAACTGCAATGCCCTTCCAACAATCCTATTTAAAAAAAAAATCTGTTTTTACCATTAACCCTTAAGATAGTCATTATTAATATACTCTAATAAGGGGCACCTCGGTGGCTCAGTGGGTTAAGCCTCTGCCTTCAGCTCAGGTCATGATCCCAGGACCCTGGGATCGAGCCCTGCATCAGGCTCTGTGCCTGGCAGGGAGCCTGCTTCCCCTTCTCTCTCTGCCTGCCTCTCTGCCTACTTGTGACCTCTCTCTCTCTGTGTCAAATAAAATACAACAAAATCTTTATATATACATATATATATACTCTAATAACCATGAGGTCTTTTCTGACATGTAAACTTTCTTTTGCTTAAAATTTAACCTAAAATCATACTAGTAAGAACAAACATTTAATTTTTGCAATATTTAGTAAGTGGTAGACACTATTTTATGCACTTTCCTTATTATTAATTTTTTTTTCTTTTTAAGATTTTATTTATTTATTTGACAGAGAGCAGAAGTAGGCATAGAGGCAGGCAGAGAGAAGGGAGGAAGCAGGCTCGCTGCTGAGCAGAGAGCCCGATGTGGGGCTCGATCCCAGGACCCTGGGATCATGACCTGAGCCGAAGGCAGAGGCTTTAACCCACTGAGCCACCCAGGCGCTCCCCTTATTATTAATTTTACGTCCCTTAGAAATTCTATAAGGTAGCAACTCTCATCATCATCATCGTCATCATCATATCGTCATCTTACACATAAAGAAACAGAAGCAGAAAGAGGAAACTGAACCAAGGTATGTGGCAGATAGGTGAAAAGACAGGATAAAATCCCCAGATATTTCACATTTATGGAAAAGAAGAAAAATGACTGCTTTGCATAATAGAACAGGTTTTCAAGTGAGAAAACTGTAGAAAATGCTATTATTTGTTAGTGCATTTCCCAGAACATCTAACCTGACCTAGGTCTCGTTCTCATTTGAATTGAGTGCCTAAAATATTATTGAATTGAAACAAATAAAAATTTTCAAATTGTTTTATTCTTCTTCCCAGAAAATCAGGATAGTAATCCTTTAATATAATAGAAGTATAATAGTATCATAGCAGTGTAATAGTAGGAAAAATACATAAATTCATAGGTTCTTTAGAATTAATTAACCAACAAGTCTTACATATAGTTAAAAAGCAGCATATGAAAATAATGCAGCCATCACCAGGGCTGTCAATTAAATGACATTTCAATGATCGTCTTTGCATACCCTAACTCCAAACATTGAAGGATCCCAAATTTAGTTAAACTAAAATTAGTTTAGTTAAATTAAAATCACAATTTTACCTCTTTTTTCTTACCAAATTTTTTCATATCAAATTTATTTTATTCATTTGGAAACTTGTGTCAAGGCAATTTGCTGGAAGAATAAGATTTTGTTCCTGGCATTGGAGAACTCACCAGTGAGAGACTGCTTCCTCTTTTTTGCAAAACATTTCAGGCCCCGTGTATTGTCCTGATTCTATGCTCATTCCTTTCCATTCTCATACTCTTATTTCCCCTTCCTTCTCTTCCTTCTTTTAGTCACAGAAAACCATCAAAATTTTTCTTTTAGGTACTGTCAAAAAATGGTATGCTCTGGGTTTCCAGTCAGCACTGATAGAAACATCAGAGTTTAGTCAAAAGACCTGGCGTAGGAGCAAGGATGCCTATGGGGTTGGGAGGGAGGGCTTTATAAGAAGCATTAAATATCTCTTCTTTAATCAAAGGTTAAGTAAATGTGAAGAAAGCCCTGGAAAGCTTAAGTGCTTTTTGATGGTGTTTTCTTCAGAAGATGGAGAGAGAAAAAAGAACCAATGATGGAGCATCTCATGCAAGATACACTTAAGATCAGATCTCTTTATTATTACTCAGGAAGTCTTCCCAGTCTAAAGGACATTATCTGGAAGATTTATGGTCCATGGATATTATAATTTAGACAATCTCCAACGAACCGCCTAAGAGGAGGAGAAATGTGTATTGAGAAGAAATAAAAAATAGGAATTGATATTGAGGCATTGGTATACCTCGATATATGCACACACATACATATACATGTATATGTATATGCATAGAAAAATCTTATGACAATATAGTTGAAGAAAAATAACTTTATATACATGAAACATTTTTATAACCCATTTGGCAGAGCAATGTCATGGCAAAGAATTTTGTCAGATTTCATATAGCATAAAAAGTGGGATTCCTAATCTAAGGGGAGAGGAGGTAAGTTGTTGTGCAGACATTTACTCAAGTGGAAAAAAAAATAAAACAACACAAGGACTAGTAATGAGCAATGATTTTTTTTTCAAATTTCTGGATAGATTTGTATCTTGATAAACATTTATATTTTCTTTGAAGTCACATTCACCATAATGGAATGATATATATAGATAGATAGATAGATAGATAGATAGATAGATAGATATCAATGGTTCTACCTCTAAAACTGAACAGTCTATTCATCTCCATGCCGGCACAAACTAATGATCTCTATGCCCCGCCAGGCAGCTAGAAGAAACTTTATTAATCATTTCTGCTCTCTCCATTGTCCCCCAATGTGACAACCCTGATTGAAGTTCCTTTTCTCCTACTTCGTCCCCCAGAGCAGGGTTCAGTCCAGCCTCTTGGCACTCTATTGTCTTATTTATAAAATTTTTCCACTTTTTGCATGAAATTTGGTTGTCAGCCCAAAACTCACACTAATTTTACTGTCCTTTAAACTCCTTGTGTATCTTCCCAACTGTCCATCATGCCTTTTGATCCATTCTATTTTGTGACATACTCTCATTCTCATTCGCCTGATTGTTGGTCAAATGGAAATGGAAGCTTTCACAACATCAAACTGAGAAGCATGTATTTATGCCGTTGGGTTGTCTGTTATCATGGTCGTTATTTGGGAGTGTATTGTGGCAGGAGCACACTGTGCTAATCTAATCATTGTTTAAAACATGTTGCTTTTAAAAGGTTTACTGCAGGTGACAGCAGTACTCCTACTCCTTGACATACTGAGAAACAGAAAAATGTAGGCTCTTTTTTTCCCCTCAAAGTCAGCATTCTTAGTTATGATTCTAGTTGTTCATCTCAGTGTTTTGAAATTTGAGATTATTTGGTGGTAATGAGAAATAAATCTGAAGTTTCTTGCTGATTGAACAATTTGCAATTTGGCGAACCAAAACTATCAAGGAATATGTGGAGAATCCATGACTGGTTCTCTCCTAGCCAGTGCTTTTCTGAGAAAGCGTTTTAAGAATGCCAAGCGCAGATTTTAGCCTGATTTCAACTTTAAGATCACAAGCTGTACTGACAGCTGAGTCATTAATCTCATCCAGGCAAAGTGAAGGAAAAACATTAGGAAATATGATTATTTTATAATAACAAATGTTCTCTTCAAGTCTCAAATACAGTACACGTATTTTATTCCACTGCCCTACAACATAATGGAACCTTCTACCTTCTGCCTGCATCTCAAAACTCCTGTCCTGTCAGTACAATCTATCACACATTTCTTCTGGGGTATTGGTTAGGAACATCTGCTTTCCATAAATCCACGAAGTCTAGCCTTGCCATGTTCCGTGCAATGGACATCTCCCTGGCAGCAGTCACACTTCAAAAATGTCCGGCGTAGTGAGAAAGTGAAAACCACCAGTGGCTGCTGCTCTTTGTGTTGCTCTTCCAGCAGCAAGCACCTGAGTAATAGCTTGGTTGCAGCATCTTGGGCCATGGTGTCCGAGGTAATGATACATAATGATTTTAATAAAGAAGCACATCTTATAATATAGGATAATTTTGAAATGGATAATCTGCCTTGAAACAAATCAAGAAAGGGCAAGATTTTTTAATCTCCATTTTTAGGTAAAGAAGCAAACACAGAAATTATTCAGGGTATGCCTAAAAAGGTCATTTTCTTCTGACTTACCATGTCATAAAAGTCTCTCTCACTCTTTTTATTTTTTAAAGATTTTATTTATTTATTTGACAGAGAGAGAGAGAGTGCACAAGAAGGGGGAGTGGAAGGCAGAGGGAGAAGCAGGCTCCTTGCTGAGCAGGGAACCTGATTCTGGACTGGATCCCAGGACCCTGAGATCATGACCTGAGTTGAAGGCAGATGCTTAACCAACTGAGCCACCTAGGTGCCCCATAAAAGTCTCTCTTATACACCAATTGTAAAGCACTCTCTTTGGTTAATAACATCTTTTCAGAGGATTGGGAACGAGAGGAGACAATTTTACCTTAGTTGCACACATCTATTCCAGAAATGGTTAAAGGGGCAGCAGATGATCAGGGAGCTGCTGTGTGATGGCTGGTGCTACAATTCTCACTAGATCACAATGATTCTCACTGTGTCTGGCTTCCTTTACTTCTTAAAAATAGCTGGAAATATAACCAATATTAAAATGAATAGCAAAATGAATCAAAGTCCTACTCTTCTTGTTTCAAAAATATGATGAAGAATGAAAATATTTGAATAATATTTCTAAGTAAGGTTTCAACCACCTTTTATTTCTTCTTTACTACGCATTGGGTAGCTTATGGGATAAGTTGAAATGTCTAAATACAAAGGATAGTGATCATAAAAGTTTTCATGAGCTCATATGTGGTTCTTTAAGATTATAAATTAGTAAAAACTATCTGAATTAAATGCGTTCAGTTTTCTTAAGTTGAGACATAGTGATTGATAATAATGACATATCTACTACATAAGACTATTCTTAGATAAAGGATGTTTATGTAAAACTCATTTTCTCAGGGAGTTTTCAGTTTGTTTAATGCAATTAATCCCATTGATTAAGGACCTACTATGAGCTAGGCGTTGCTTCTCAGTGTCTTCATTTAATTCTCAAAAAAATTCCCTGAAGTTAAGATTTGAGACATGAAGCTATTGGTCTAAGAAGAAAAAAGTAAAAAACTAGTAATTGGTAAAACTAAGATCTGGTTTCAGAAACTTCTTTTAAAAGCTAAATTCTTCATCTTATTCAGTGGACATATTTTCACAGTATATATTTTACAGAAAGGAATTGTTAAGGAAATGGAGATATTACAGAATAATAATCTTAGAATAGGGATTTTAACAAATCATTTGAGTTGTGATTTTTATATTTATGATATTCTATAGAAAATGCAGAAAATAAAATGCTGAAAGCAGAATTAATAGTTTGGGAAATCAAATGAAACCCTATGAAGAGTTGGAAATAAAGACAGAAAAACAAAACAAAAAGAGAACAAATCTGAGGAATCTGTTTGAACAATAGGTATCCTGGAAGGCAACAAGAAAAGTAGAAAAAATAGGAAAAAAAAGTAGAAAAAATGAATAGAGTACTCACATTGGTTGAAAAATAATTTAGTTTTTAAAGTCATGCCCACCAAGTACCATGTATGATTAATGAAAAGAAGATAACACACTCATACCTGGCCTGGTGAAATTTTCTCAACATCAGGGATAAACTGAAAAAAATATACGAACTTCACAGGACTGAAGGAGTTAATTTTGTATCACGCATCTCACCTGGGCCAATGAAGTACTGCAGACAGCACAGTTCTCTGAGCCAAGAACTTCTTTACTATACTAAGAAAATGAAAAAGGAAAGGAAAGAAAATTTAAAACAAAGAAAGACAAGAAGGGAAGAAAGTAACCCAGTTAGTAGTTACACACACACACACACACACACACACACACACTCACACACACGCATGGATTATACACTCTCTGAGACAACTATAGGGGATATATACATTCTGAGAAAATTGTTCAAGAAAATACTATAGCTGAATGAAAATAATATAATAATATCTGAAAATAGAAGGCAAGTTAATCCAGTAGAATTCATAGTTCAAAAAAATCCAGTAGAATTTATAGTTCATCCAGAATTGATGATGATAATATTATTGGGAATGATACTATTGGTATAAGAAGCATTTTGGGGGAAAAAATCCAACTAACTTGGACTTAACATTCAGAAGTTTATTTAAAAGAAGTTGATTTCATAAGTTGAAAAAAGAGATGAGGAGAAAAATGTGTCCTAAAGATTTTGTATAAGCAGGAGGAAGGGCTTATAAATTATTTGGTTTGGGCATATTAATATATAAACCCATGGTTAAATGTAACCATTAAAATGAAGACAAACCCTAAGGAAAATATGTATGTATATACATAAGACACGAGATTACTGACTTGAGGAAGCCAAACATTCAATCCAGTAAGTAAAAGAGGGAAAAAAGGCAAATGAAATGATATAGAATAATGAAAGTCATATAGGAGAGGAAGAATAAACGTAAATGTATTTATTATTAAATAACTGCAAAGAAGTTACAATTCTCTACTGCAAAACAGTACTTCCAATTGGATTAAAAATTTCCAGTTATATCCTGCTTGCTAAAGAAATGATGCCTATCTGAAAGCTGCAAATGTAGAAGAGAAAGATATGGAGAGAGATAGACTAGGATTAAAGTTCAAGGGGGCACTTGGGTGGCTCAGTTGGTTAAGCATCTGACTTTTGATTTCAGCTCAGGTTATAATCTTAGGGTCCAGAGATTGAGCCCTGCATCACGCGCTGGGCTCTCCAGGGCGTCTGCTTGAGATTAACTTCCCTTCCCTCTCCTTTTGCTCCTCCCCTGACTTCCTTTCAAGCATGTGCTCTTTCTCTCTCTATCTCTCATAAATAAATACATCTTTTTTAAAAAAGTTCAATGCTCTGATTTTATGATGCAGGAAGACTCATACTTACTAAACATTTGTAATGCTGCAAGAAATTTTTTTTGTGAAAAAGGATTCATTATCCTTGTTTTAGAGATGGAAAAAATAAGGCATTCAAAGTATAGACAATTTGCATGTTGACTAGTACTCATATGAATAGGATTTCAATATAAGATTTGACTCAATCTCTATGTAAACCTTTACACCAAATTGCATTACCTATGAGAACATAAAATGTATGGTTAAGCACTTCCACATACTGAATAACACCTAAGCTGCATGTTGTAGATAGAATTGACTATTTCTAATCTTTAAAAAAATCAACAATACCGCACAGCTAACATTCACAATGAAGCTATTGTACTCAGATAGTTGTCATAGTGATTCGGTGGTTCAGTATAGTAGACAAGAGAACCAAAACTTACCCAAATATAAATGGAAACTTTGTATGTGATATGGATGGAATTATAGAAAAAAAAAAGAGCTGAACTGTTTAATAATGGTATTTGACTACTGGAACTATGTGAAAGAATATAAAATTATACTCAAACATCTCATCATACATACAAATGTACTTCCATTGAACTAGAGCTCAAAATGAAAAAAAATAATAAGTAAATTAAAAGGATCAATGGGAAACATCAGGGTCTTTTCATAATTTCAAAATGGATAAGATCTTATTGCCAGAGTCCATGATGGAAAAGAAATTAAACTACTTTGTTGCACAAAATTTTTTAAGTCTTTAAAAAGACAAAAATAGGGACATCTGGGTGGCTCAGTGGGTTAAGCCGCTGCCTTCGGCTCAGGTCATGACCCCGGGGTCCTGGGATTGAGTCCCGCATGGGCTCCTTGCTTGGCAGGAAGCCTGCTTCTCTCTCCGCCTCTCTGCCTACTTGTGTGCTCTCTCTCTCTCCTTCTCTCTGACAAATAAATAATAAATAATTTTTAAAAAAAGACAAAAATAGGCTAGAAGTTATTGATGACATATTGGGCAGAATATGTGTTCATATCTCCCTTAAAATGATTCCAAAATATCTAAGAAAAATATAAAAAAGCATCATAGTGAGCAAACAATATACTCAGGAAATTTAGACAAAAAGAGTATAAAAGCCCAACAAACTTGTGAATGGTTGTTCACTCTCACTGGCAGGTTCTGTTTCATAGACAGATGACCCTTAACACAGGTTCCCACACTGAGCAGGCCCCCTTGCTTGGAGTCTAGTTCTCCGTGATCATCATCTTAGAACTCTTAATAATTTTATTTTTAAATTTGGGTTTTGTAAATGAACTCTGAGGGGACATTTGGAGCATATGTTTGGCTCATGCGAGATCTAGCCTCTTCTCACCTTCCTGGGTCCTTCCTTCCTTGGATGGCTTCTTCTCCTCCCTGCAGGGGACAGAAATCAGTTTGTCTGGCTGGGGAAGGCCTCCATTTTGCTGTTGCCCTGTGAAGGCAGTGGGCCTATGAGGGGCACTGAAGGAGATGACTCAAGCACATGACCCAGGTGATTCTGAATTGCTTCACTGCTTGTTCAGGGAATTCCCCAGCAAGACTCTCTTACCCACTGTAGCCAGGTACCAAGTGTGTCCGTGTGCAAAAGTTTTAATCCCTTGGAAGTCCTCCATCTACCATGGGTTGCAGGGCTGGGCTGTGAGATGGGTACACAGCTTTTTGGATCTAGGCTGGGTCCCTGCATTTTCATTTTGTACTGGGCCCCACAAGTTATGTAGTTGGTTGTTCACTAGTAGTCAGGGTAAGGGATTTAAAACAAACAATCACATACCATGTTATTCTGATCAGATTGAACAAAAAATGAAATGGTAACCTTCAGTGACAGCAGGGGAGTGAGGAAATGGGTCCCCTCAATACTGCTAGTGGACTGTGGAACATCTATGGTATTTTTTATTCAGATTTTTAGATTTGAAATTAAAATCCTTGTAAGTTCACTTCTATGAATTCAAAGGTGTAATGTTTCTTAGACTAACTTAATCTTTTCTGTCTTGCATTGCCTTTGGTAAGGGTAGACAAGTTGGCCAGTTATACTACCCATTATTCAAAGAGTAACCACCATTTACATTGCAAAATATTATCCAGGTCAAAGTTATTGTTGTTATAGTTATTATCTGGGGCATGCTTACACAAAATGGAAATACTACCTCTCTCCCATCCTACCCTGAGCCTAACATCATGGGTGTAACATGATAAGTTTTTAAGTTTGGATTACCTTGTAAATTTTGATATCACATTTAAAGACACACACACACACACACAGAAGACAGAGCACTGTTTTATTGCCCACCACCCTTTGCCTTTGTAGCAAATCACACACCATGCAATGACCTGAGCTATAAAATAATACATAATTATGAAAGTGTAGGAGCAAGGATGTCTTATATGAAGACATTACTTCTCTTTAAATTTCTAGCCTTATCTGAGAAGGCAGAGGACTTATGAACTTCCTGGTGTGTGTCTGTGTATGTGTGTATATGTTGAGCCAGAGTCCCCAGACATGGGATTTTGTAGAAGAAATACTTTTCTGATGTCTATTCTTTCTGTTAGATATGTAAATCATTATTACACATTGTGTTCTATTAATCTCAGGGAGTCATCGCTTTTTCTTCACTTGGCCTCAATTTTTGTCCCTCTTTCCTCCATTAGGTATTAACTGGAACCTGCCTTCTAATTCTGAGCAATTAAAGGAGTATAGTTAATCTCCTTAGGAGTTGAATGTAAATGACAAAGAATGTGGTACCATCCTTTTAGCACTCCATTTATTCCATTGTAATTTCTGATGTAAGAAAAAATCCACAGCTCATTTAATTAATGGATAACTACAAGTGAGATATATTGGGAGCAGAGCAAGCTCTCTCTCTCTACACACTCACACACACACACACACACACACACACACACACACACACACAATCTAAAGTAGTTATCAAACTATGTTCAAGGGAAAGAAAAGAATTGTGAGAATATTCAGTTGTCCAAAAATGATCTATAAGGCATGATAGCTACTTACCACTCAGCTCCTGTCAAGTCTGGACTGATAAATGCCTTTTGAAATTAACAATTAAAAGTAATTAATGCAACATTCTGACTTTCTTTCTCCCCTTATATTTTCCCCATTCTTCTTTCTTCTCCTCCCCTTTCTCTTGATAAGTTTTATTTTCTGCTCTCTGAAATAAAATATTTCTTGAGTTTATACACAATGTGATTATCAAGTGAAGAACTCTGATAAATTTGCTAGTTAACTGCTTTGTAAAAGTTTATTGATGTACTAAGCCACTGTACATTGACCTCATATTTAGAACCCAGTTGTTTTTGTAACATTCTAGACATTATAATAGTATTCATTTCATCTACAGAATTTTTAGAGTCAAATTATTTTTAGCTATAATCATTTGTCAGATATTTGTGAATTTTAATATGTGTAAATTCAGGGGAAATATTAAGGTACTTAAAGAGTTTACATATATGATAAAGTATTCACATTTCTCAAAATAATTTCTCCAACATAATTCTGTAAAGACTAATGTTAAGATTATAATGTAAATATTCCAATATTATCAGATGCACCAACAAAAAAGATTTATGATATCTAGTTTTTATATTTAAGGAACACTCTTAGTCCTTTAAAGAATTTATAATTATATGAAATCACTATGACCAGAACTTCGTCATTTTAGGTTTTCATTATGAGATTAAATCACAATGTTTTTGCCCAGATTTTCTAAGTGTTTGAGGGTTTTTACAAAATAATATTATACTACAATAATATTTGTGCTGCTAAGAGGAATAAAATAACAAAATTAAAAATGGATGAGCTATAAGGAATCACCTTACACATCATCTAGAACAAGTCCTCAAGTCCTCTGATCTGTAGAATTTTATTGCTCCCTTACCCTAAATTTTATTCTTTAGTTTTAATAGGACAATTATAAAAGAAAATCTTACTTATTTTCTTTCTGTACTTAATTGGACCATCTTGTATATTCTCAGTGGAAAATACTGTTATAGGTACTGCATTTATCAATATGAATGAATTGTTCTGTTAAATACTTCATTGCAAAAGCTAGTTGGAAAACAAATTGTCTGACTCCACATCCAAAAATTCCTTGAAGGGATGGAATTGCCTTTTTAATAATGTAAGTAATTTCATGTATTTCTGATTATTAACCCAATAAATGTATCACTCTCACTTACTGACTATCCATTAAGTACCAGGGAAATGTAAGCTAATTTCTTATCTGTAGGAAATAACTTCAAGTCATAAAACCTTAAGAGTTTCTGTGTGTCCTTGATAGTCAGCTAATAAAATCAGATGATTCAGTATAAGTGGATATGCTGTGTCACTGGGTTTTGTACTAATAAGAATAGAAAGGAAAAGAGGTAAGGGACAGAAATGATTCAAAAAATGCCTCTACAAAAGAAAGATCTGTGTCAAGGAAACTTGGCAGTGAATCAACAAGAAATCTACAAGGGCTCGTTGTGTCAAGGCTTTCCTGATTTAGTAGTTCATATAAATTCATGTATTCATTCATTCAACACCTACTTACTGAATGCCTATTTTGTGATAGGTACCATGCCCTTGTGCCCTCCACTTCCCTGCATGCAACTTCCTCCTGAGCCCCAGAAGTCCATTATCTTATGCAATTTTCACCTAGACAAATTTATTCTGACAATCTCATTGCATTTATTTCACTCAGGTTCAACATGTTTGGGTTTTGTTTTTATTATTGTAGGAAATATATTTGAAATTAAACCAAAATAAAGCAAAAGTCTATATACTTGAAATCCTTTGGGGAAAAAGCAACATCATTGGTAGAAAAATGAGAAAAGATTACACAGACTCCAAGACACAAAAGGACCCTGGGAGATATAAAGAATGTACTGAAAATGTAAGTCCACCTTTGAATATGTTGAGTTGTTGATGATCAATTATTAAAAAAAAAACACTAATTGCCTCTAAATATCTTGAAATTATTTTCAGTATGTCTGCTACATCTGACTGTTAGCAGTTACTCTCTTGCAACATATTATTTCCTTAAATTGAATAAAGGAAAAGGCATAATGTTGTCAAACTTTTGTGCTATAAAAGATTTAAACTATCCATATTTCCTTTAAAATCTTATTGTGCTATGATTAAATACATCTAAAAATAATCATTGGCAAACCTGGATTAAACCTAAAAACATAGTGAATCCGAAATATAATAAAAAAATTGGCCTTTTTTAATATGTGCAATGTGCTAGGGACTAAACTTTGTATTTTAGATAAACTATTTCATTTGTTCTTTTTGAAATCCCTGTGAGGAGATTTTATTATTAACCCCATTCTACATGTGAGAAAACATATACTTTAGAGACTCAGTAATGTCACACAGCTGATAAATTATAAATCCAAATAAAACCTACATGTATCTGACTTTAGAGTCTTCTCTCTTTCCTAATCACCATGTTTCCACTCTGCTACATTTATTTTACAAACCCAAATCCAAAAGGGATGGCAAGTGTTAATTATATTCACTAGGATCTCCATATCCTTACTGATTATCAATTATTTAAAAATAATATTATAAGATCTCTTGTTGTGGGATTCTTGTTGTGGGGCTCATGAAACCAATCATCTCAGTTGATAAAACCAAAAGACAACCTATAGAATGGGAGAAGCTATTTGGAAATGTCTTATCAGATAAAGGGCTAGTATCAAAACCTATAAAGAACTTTTCAAACTCAACACCCAAAGAACAAGTAATCCAATCAAGAAATGGGGAGAAGGGATGAGCAGACATTTCTCTAAAGGAGACATGCAAATGAACAACAGAAACTTGGAAAAAATGCTTAACATCCCTTGGCATTAGGGAAATACAAATCAAAACTAAAATGAGATAGCACCTCACACCAATCAGAATGTATAAAATTAACAAGTCAGGAAACAACAGATGTTGGCGAGGTTGCAGAGGAAGGGGATCCCTCTTACACTGTTGGTGGGAATGCAAACTATTGCATCCACTCGGGAAAACAGTATGAAGATCCCTCAAGAAGTTAAAAATAAGCTACCCTACAACCCAGCAATTTTTCTACAGGGTATTTACCCCAAAGATACAAATGTAGTGACCTGAAGGGGGCACCTCCACCCCAATGTTTACAGCAACAGTGTCCACAACAGCCAAGCTATGGAAAAAGCCCAGATATCCATCAGCAGATGAATGGATAAAGATGTGATATATGTATGTAATGGAATATTACTCAGCCATCAAAAAAGAAATATTGCATTTAAAATGACATGGATGGAACTAGAGGGTAATATGCTAAGCAAAACTGTCACTCAGAGAAAGACAATTATGATTTCACTCATAAGTGGAATTTAAGAAACAAAACAGAGGACCACAGGGAAAGGAAGGGAAAAATGAAGCAAGATGAAAATGAAACAAGACAAAATCAGAGAGGGAGACAAACCACAAGAGGCTTTTAATCATAGGAAATAAACTGAAGGCTGCTGGAGGGTGGGGGAGTAGGGGGATGGGATAACTGGGTGATGTACTATAAGGGCACTGGGTGTTATATAAGATAGATGAATAACTGAACTTTACCTCTGAAATTAATAATATACTACAGGTTAATTAATTGAATTTAAATTAAAAAATATTTTTAAAAAAAGAACACCAAAAACATGATCCGTAATAACAAATTGATGAAGTGTAGTTCATCAGGATGATTTCTATCCTTTGAAGAGAAAAGAAATATAAATCATAGAATTCAGTGGAAATATTTACAAATCATACATCTAACAAAAGCCTTGCTATCAGGATACATAAAACATTATCAAAATACAAAAACAAAAATTCAAAATATAAGAAAAATGAAATTTCAACAGTTAACTTTATCTAAAAACATATGGTATAGGAAAAGGTGCTTAACACTATTTTTTTTTTAAGATTTTATTCATTTATGTGACAGAGAGAGATCACAAGTAGGCAGAGAGACAGGCAGAGAGAGGGGGAAGCAGGCTCCCCGCTGAGCAGAGAGACTGATGTGGGGCTAGATCCCAGGATCCTGAGATCATGACCGGAACCGAAGGCAGAGGCTTAACCCACTGAGCCACCGAGGCGCCCCGGGGTGCTTAACACTATTAATTTTATGAACATTTTAATTAAAACCAGTACAAATCAGACTTCCTGTTCAGGAAAGAGAGAGAGGATATACTTTTCTCTATTCCTCCCACCAAATACAGCTGAAACCTCTGGACATTATATACAAGACAACATAAGAAGATTCAAACAGGTGATGAGAAAGCTGACAGAACCTGACACTCCAGACCCCAGGAATGACAGCCGTGAGGGTCCTAGAATTTCTTTTTACCTCACATATCTGTGACTGGTACCAGAAAGGCTAGCAACCCACAGACACCAATGTGGACAAATGAAAGTCTCAAAAATGTTTTTGCTTGTTTGTTTGTTTTTCTCTCCAGTCAGAAAAATGGGAAAAGGCATACTAGGAAAACAGAAAAATTTTAGACACTAACTGCATTATTCCAATCAAAAAATTTGACTATTCAGGAAAATATATCACTCTGGAATGCAGGGGAAATCAAGACATTCTGTGATAAAGGGAAACAAAGAAAATGTGTCACCACCAGTTCCACTCTGAAAGAATTGCTAAAGGGAATTATCTAAACAAAAATTAAGTGATAACAGAAGGAATCTTGAATCATCAGGAAGAAAAAAAACAAAAGAAAGAATAAAACTATCCTTAGGTCTAATTGACTTTCCTTTATCTCTTGTGTTTTCTAAATTGTTTGATATTTGAAGCAAAATTATTAGTTGAAGCAAAATTATAACATCCATGTGATTCTCAGAAGAAAAAAAAAGAGAGACAGAGACCAATCATCTTAACTGAAAAAACAGGGCTGGTATTGGCCTCACCAAGGGTGAGCTATGTTAGTCCAGGCATTATTTTTGAGCAGAGATGACTGTGGATCATATAAAGAATGTTTTCAGGGGGGGATCTGGGTGGCTCAGTGGGTTAAGGCTCTGCTTTTGGCTCAGGTCATGATCTCAGGGTCCTGGGATCCAGCCCCACATCTGGCTCAGAGAGCCTGCTTCCCTCTGTCTGCTTGCTTCTCTGCCTACTTGTAATCTCTCTCTGTCAAATAAATAAATAAAATCTTTTTTTAAATAAATACAATCTTTAAAAAAATAAAATAAATAATGTTTTTGAGGAATTATGGGTCTCAAGGATTGTTGGAGTTTAGGGGTAGAACTGTGTTGAAAACTGGGTGAGGCTATTAATAACTGACTTCAGAATGGTGTTTAATGGAATACTTGCTTTGTGTCTGAAGAGTTGAATTGCAGAAAGGAATTACTCAGCTTTAAGTTGTTGCCAATCAAGTGGATGGATTTTAACCTGGTTCTGATAGTTGTTGCTATGAGTATAAAACGAGTATAAGAATTTTCAAACTTGATCCCAGTTAAAATTGAAAATTATATCCCAGTGTGGCCAATATTTTGGGCTTCTCTTTATTTTTTTATTATTTTATTTTATTAAGATTTATTTATTTGAGAGAGAGAGAGAGCCCATGTGTGCATGCAGGGGGGTGGGGCAGAGGGAGAGGGTGGGAGAGCCTTAAGCAGGCTTTATGCTGAGGGTGGAGCCTGATGCTGGCGGCCATCCCAGGACCCCGAGATCATGACTTGATTTGAGCAGAAACCAAGAGTTAGTTGCTTAACTGAATGAGCTACCCAGGTACCATAAGAGCTTCTTTTTATTAAAAAAACAGAAGTCCTTTTTCCTTTGTACTACCTAAAACAAATGTGATTAAATAAATAGCATAGCATACATTGTGTATATGTAAAATATATATCATATAAGAATTCACTTATTCAACATTATTTTGTTGGTTGCTAAATATCTTCTCAAAGTCATCTTTACTTGTATGCCAGTATAGATGCTTCAAGTCTTCTCTTAAAATCTGAGTAAAGAATGCATTATGGTGGACCTTTTGAAATGTGTCTCTATATGAAAGAGCAATATTTAATAGTAATACTTACGTATCTCACTGAAAATAATGTCTTCTTATTTATATCAAATAAAGTTATTTCAGTAGAATTAAAATAATAAGTAAAATAATAATATAAATGGAATAATAAGAAAATAAGTAGGTAAAATAATTCTCATTCAAGAAATCCTTCTTGCTGAAGTTTTAACTGGTGTCCTTATTCATTCTCACTAGAGGGAAGATACTTTTCCATTGTCTTTTCTATAGGTCTTTCACTCATGCACATTTAAAATAATTTCTGACAGTAACATTGTCATAAAAAGTAAGAGAGTGAACATGAATATTCATATACAAATATTTTATAGTTTACGATGAAGCTTGTGGAGTCAGACTGTCTGTATTGGAATCCTGGCTTCACTTTTTCCCATATGAGTGACCTTGGGCACGTTACTTGACCATACCTGTCTTGCAATTTCCTCTTCAACAAAATGTGGAGAGTTTCAGAATCTACCCCATGGGGTTACTATGAGGAATAAGTATTGTACCAGGAATAAGGATTGTACCTGGTATAAGGTAGTCTTCTGTAGGTGTTAGTTGCTAACATTACTGTTATTTTATTGTTACTGTTATTTTATTTCTGTTCAGATTTTATACAAATTAAATTATTAAAAAACAATATTATTTTCAATTTATACAATTTATACAACATGTATTTGTTAAGCAGATACTATATGTGTGCATAGCACTAAAGTAAATACAAGGGAATAATTAAATTAAAAATTAATATTATGTTTTGCTTGCCCTTAAGAAACCAATATGTATGGCATAAGGTAGGCATTCAATTTTATATTCTTTTAGAAGGATAGTCACTTTGTGTCAGCACTATCTGTTTTATGTAGGCCCAGGTCTTCTGTACTTGATTATAGTGTCTTTATACTATATAGTGTCTTTATACTATATATACTATATACTATATACTATATTCTTTATACTATATTTATACCATCATGTAAACTAGGTCTCTGTCCCTTGATTCTTCTTTCAAAATTACTTGGTTAGTCTCAAGTAGTATTTATTTAAAATAGGAAGCACATAAAATTTAGAAGAAGAGTGCTAAATGTCAATTTCCTCCTGCTATCACTTTTGAGGGGGTGCCTGGGTGGCTCAGTGGGTTAAGCCTCTCCCTTTGGCTCAGGTCGTGATCTCAGGGTCCTGGGATTGAGCCCGCTTCCCTCTCTTTCTCTGCCTGCCTCTCTGCCTACTTGTGATCTTTCTGTCAAATAAATAAATAAAATATTTAAAAATATATCACTTTTGAGATTCTAGTTAGTTCTACAGACATATAATCTTTTGGAAAGTTGACTTATATATGGTAAAAAATCTCTTTATGTGAGGGATATATGGTCTTCCCATGTATTCAGATAATATTTTCTGACCACTGATGAGATTAAATCATTTATTTCATCTAGGTCTTCTATTTCTATACATTATACTTGCTTCTGAATTTATTATAAGTTGGTTTTGTCTAATAAACTGATGATAATATTAAGTGAAAATAAAAATACCTGACAAGCTTAAGTCACAGAAAAAAATTGTCTATGAGACTATAACCATATGTTTGATCATCATGACTAAATTATTTCATTCTTTCCCATGATTGTAGCCTAAACTCTTAAAACTAGGTAATTCTTTTTTTTATAAACATATAATGTAATATTAGCCCCAGGGGTACAGCTCTGTGAATCACTAGGTTTACACACTTCACAGCACTCACCATAGCACATACCCTCCCCAATGTCCATAATCCCACCACCCTCTTCCTCCCCCTCTTCCCCCCCACCACCCTCAGCTTGTTTTGTGACATTAAGAGTCTCTTATGGTTTGTCTCCCTCTGAGCCCATCTTGTTTCATTTATTCTTTTCCTGCCCCCAAGCCCCCCACGTTGCATCTCCACTTCCTCCTATCAGGGAGATCATATGATAAAACTAGGCAATTCTTGCAAGGAGGGTTATGGCAGATATTGTGAATGTTTCCCTGTTCCTGGAAAATGTCTTTCAAGTTGACCAGTAGCATTATCTTTATCTACAGAAGGCAAGAACTCGTCAATAAATAAATGTTTTCTTTGAAATATATTGCCATGAGACATTTCATTTCTTATGGTTAGGGTATATGCCACGTTAATATTTACATCTGATCTCATCATTTTACAATACCTATTGAAGGTAAATTCTGAAGAAAATTTAATATCTCTTTCCAACATAGCAATAAGCAACCCTCCTTGATAGAATTAGGACTGCAGTCTCCAACTTTGTTTTTCCAATGATGTATTTTACTACAAAACTAAATGTTACATCAACATAAAGGCAGTGATTTAATTTAATAAACATATTTGCATTTACCAGGCAATCAATAGCCTCAATTATGATATGTTATTTCAGGCAATAAATCAAATATCTCTAAAAAATAGTTATAGGCCGTCATTTTTATGTGCAAATATAGTAAAAGTGTTTTATAAAAATTTTATTTTCAAAATTTTACATAAAAATTGACAAAAAAGACTATAAGGTAAACATTTTCTTAATAAATACCATATAATTTTTAGAAAGGTAGTAGAAGAACAAAGATTTCTTTGGTGGTTTTATACTTACTGTTCTATATAAGATAGTTTACTTTATAGAAATCTGTTACTCTGTTGAGGTTTGTGTTTTCCCTCCCTCTCAAATCTCTTGTGAGTTCTACCATCTGTTTTTTCTTTTATATTTTATTTATTTATTTGATAGACAGATTTTATAAGTAGTCAGAGAGGCAGGCAGGGAGAGAGGAGGAAACAGGCTCCCTGCCGAGCAGAGAGCCCGATGTGGGGCTCAATCCCAGGACCCTGAGACCATGACCTGAACTGAAGGCAGAGGCTTTAACCCACTGAGCCACCCAGGCGTCCCCACCATCTGTTTATTTTATTTTATTTTATTTTTATTTATTTATTTGACAGAGAGAGAGATCACAAGGAGACAGAGAGGCAGGCAGAGAGAAGGGAGAAGCAGGCTCCTCGCTGAGCAGAGAGCCCGATGTGGGGCTTGATCCCAGGACCCTGAGATCATGACCTCAGCTGAAGGCAGAAGTTTAACCCACTGAGCCACCCAGATGCCCCCCACCATCTGTTTTTAAAAGAGCAATATACCTGTCTACCCTCTAGCTATTTTGCCTGTGACTCTAGCAATCAGATGAAACATTCAGTAACTTTACAAAATAGCAGCTTTTTCTGTTCTGCAACACCCCTCCTCAGAAACAGCATTTAAACCCCCTACATGTGAGAGTGGAAAGCCTATTTTCTTAGGCTTCGGCATGTCAACCTAACAGCAGTTCACTGAGATGCCTTTGAATTACTGGATGGTTGAGATAGAGGCAATCTTATCTAAGTTCCTTTTTAAATAAGAAAAAAAAAAAATCATTGGTTTTTAGTTCAGTGTAAGTTTTTTTTAAAACCATTGAGTTGTACAGTTTAAAGATTTTTATTTATTTATTTGACAGAGATCACAAGTAGGCAGAGAGGCAGGCAGAGAGAGAGGAGGAAGCAGGCTCCCTGCCCAGCCGAGAGCCCGATGTAGGGCTCCATCCCAGAACCCTGGGATCATGACCCGAGCCGAAGGCAGAGGCTTAAACCCACTGAGCCACCCAGGTGCCCCTCAATGTAAGTTTTAATTCTACTTTGGTTACATAAATTTACTATAAAAAGAATTCAGAACATTTTTATAAATAATTTTTAAAGCATTTTATGCATTTATTTATTTATTTGTCAGAGAGAGAGAGAGAGAGCACAAGCAGGAGGAGTGGCAGGCAAGCAGGCAGAGGGAAAAGCAGGCTCCCTGTTGAGCAAGGAGCCCCATGAGGGACTCTATCCCAGGACCCAGGGATCATGACCTGAGCCGAAGGTAGCAGCTTAACAGACTGAGCCACCCAGACATCCCAAAATAATTTTCTGATTAGAAAGTATTCCTCATCAAAGAAAAAGAAAGAAAATACTTCTCATTATAGAAATTTGAAAAATCAAAAAATGTGGGTAAAATTTTAAGTTGACCTCCCACTGACTATGGTTCTCTTGAAATTCTCTCTCCTTTGAGTGTGGGTGGAACCTTTCAATATGAAGTGACACAATAATTTCTATGATTATCACATGAGCTTCTCAAAGCAGAGTAGTTTTATCCACTAAAAGCAAAAGGGCAAGTTAGAGAGGTTAGAAGCATGAAAAAGATTCCATACCATGGCTGGCTTTGAAGATGTGGGCCATGTGGAAAGGAACGAGAACAGCTTCCAGAAGCTGATCAATGTCTAGGGGTAGCCAATAAGAAAACACAAGCTTCAATCTTACAAATGCTAGAAACTGGATTCTACCAACAACCCATAAGAATCCCCTTCCCCTAGATCATCTGGATAAGCAGGCAGAATGGCTGACACTGACATTTCAGGCTTGTAAGACTCCAAGTAGAAAATCCACCTTCTAGCCAGATTTAATTTAAAATGGTTGCCTAAAATTTTGACTGACAGTTTGTATAATCCACTTGCCTATTATTGGGCATTTAGGTTGTTTAGGGTGTAGAAGTTTTTAATTGAGTGTAGTCTCTGAAGGAAAGCTACATACATTTATATTTCAATGCCATTACAAGTTGCTCTGTGATTGGGAAAGTTACTAAACGTTTCTGTGTTTCAGTTTCCACAATGTAAAATGGGTCCAACAATAGTACATATTATTTAATTATTTGTATCATATCTCATATTTTTTGTTTCTACCACTGTTATGACAAACACCTAGATTAGAATTGTAATGGAAAATAATTAAATCACTGAATCAAATCATTGTACATAATGATCACAAAATCATTTTCTACTGCAAAATAGTTGTGAATTATAACCTATAGAGAAACTTGTAGATCATGAACATCGGTTTTTGTTGTTGTTGTTGTTGTTTAATGGGAGGGAACAACTCACAAAAATCACAAGTTGTTGCTTCATCCTACTTTCTTAGAACTTCTATAATATTTGAGCTCATACTTTACTCAAATTGAGACCAATTCTGAGTTCTTTATTTCCATGGTCCAAATAACTTGTTAATTTACTTGCTTATTCTGAATTATTTTAAATTATTAGTATAAACCATTAGAAGAAAGAAGAAATATATTGTACAATGTAAAGAAAAAACGTTGGCACATATGCTGCTATAAAATTATGAGCAATACAGATCACCGAGTAAAAATACAAACACAAATCCCCCTGGGAATAAAAAAAACGCACTCACTGTCTTGGCATACCTACCTTAGCTACAACAGTAGTCTTCAAACCTGGGATCCTGTTTAAATGCAGATTCTGATTCTGAAGTCCTGAAGTAGGACCCAGTCTTCTGCATTTGTTAAAAAGGTCCCAGGTGAAACCTAAGTCATTGGCCCACAAAGCACATTTTGAAGACAAAGAGGTAAAGCATTACTATCCACCACCAGAACTTCAGGTTCTCATGGTCCATTTGCCATGGGCTGAGGATTTTAATTAAAGTTTGTTTCTGAGTGAGTTTGCCCAAATTTCTTAGCAATAGAGAACAAACATCCAAGTATATGTTTATGAATATAATTTATAAAAATTCTCAAATCACGATGATTTCTAAAGTCAGTTTTAACTGTAGAGTAGAATACTTTCCAAGATTCCCAGGAAAACCCTTGTTTATCAGAATTCAACTCTTGCACCTTGCTTAAAGATCACATGGGGGAGGATAGGCAAGGTTACCTAAAGAATGTCTTCACTACAGATAAACCACTTAATAAATTCAATAGTCCAAGGACACTCAAAAAACAATATTGACTCAGAGCCCATTGGTAATTCTTGGGCCACAGCCAATTATACTGAAGAACCTGCTGTAGAGGCATATTTGCACTGGCTTTGCTTTTAAACCTATTTTATTTACAGCATAAATTGAAATTACTAGGCAGTAATAAGCTTTATCTTTTTAATTTCCTTCTTTTAAGTTCCCGTCATGATTTTAGTCTCTAAAAGCTTTTCCTTTTGTTTGATTAATTAAGCAAATTTATACACCCATTTACAAGGCATTTCCCCAAGTGTTACTGGAAAAACTAAGCATACATTTTGTACTCCACGTAGAGATGGCTGGAATTATAAAGGATCCATCTAAATGATACATAAAATTTCCCCTTTACAATTAATATGCACACACAGAAAACCACAGCTAGCAGGTTAGCACTAATTTAAGTGCTTTCCCTGGATCCATCATTTTCTCAATTCCAAGCTCTGGCGGACCCTGCTCTTATATAATTAAACAAAGCTCCTATTAGGTTTAATTTGATTACGTGAGCTAAGTATTTTCACTTTGTCTCTACTCTGATGACAACTTGTATACAGAAGTGGAAAGTAAGGTAAATTCAGTTTGCTGCAGTTTAACTTTATGAACAAAGGAAAATCCCATCAGCAGCTTCTGGTTATCAGAATGTACTTCCTTTGGCTTCTTGGGTTGTCCCAGTTTGGTAGGAAAGGTACCTGAATTTGAATGGTTTAATATTGTTTGTCAGTTCATGGGTAGAATTTTGCTTTTTTAGTTGACAAAGCAATGAAATAATAGTTTAAAGTGATTTCTTCATCCTTCATAATAAAAGAGAAAATAACCCAAAAGTTCAGGGAAAGAAAGTTAAGATATTATTATATGGACCAGGAAAATATGAAGCAAAAATTCATGTAGTTTCTACTACCATTTCCTTTTTTTTATTGGCAAAAAAAATTTTTTTAAGATTTTATTTATTTATTTGACAGAGAAAGAGAGAGCACAAGCCGGGGGAGCCATGGAGGGAAAGGGAGAAGAAGGCTCCCCACTGAGCAGAGGGTCCAATGCAGGGCTCTGTCACAGGACCCTGGAATCATGACCTGAATCAAAGTCAGACACTTAAATTACTGAGCCACCCAGGGGCCCCAAGAGCAATCTTTTTATTTATTTGTATTTATTTATGTATTTATTTATTTATGTATTTAATGTGTAGGATCTCTTGCTGCTCCACAAGGGTATAAAGCTAACCACTGACAGAAAACACCAGTGACTTGGCCCTTGTTTCAGTATGTGGTTTTGTCTAAAGAATTAAACCGAAACTTAGATTTTGAGTTTCATTTACTCTGTTCTCATAGACAACACTAATGGAAATAGCCATGGATATAGTGTGGGGATCTATGTGAGTTAGGGAACAGAAAAAAGCCATGTATGAATAGTTGCTTTAGAATGCACGAAGGTGTATGTTGGAAGTGCCTTACAATTTTCATAAGAAAATGGCTGTCTCTTCCAAACTTGCAGCATTAGTAAATCTGTATATTTAGAGGAGGAAGTAGCTAAGAAGCCCTTGCAAGAAGGAATTTAGAGAAGGTGACCTGGTAATGTTGGCCTGCCTGGGTGCTCCTTCTGCCTTAAGTATCTCCACCAATTATCATCACCACCATCATGCTGCCTGAGGATTTCCACTTCACATAGGTGCACTCTTGATTTTTCCTGGACAAGAGATCCCTTTTCCAAAGTGAAGATGCACTTTGGAAGAAAAAGGAGTCATTGGTCTTACACTTACTGAAGTGATTTTGTTCAATTAGGTGCCTGTACTTCAAACATCAGAGATGGGTCATATCGATTAGGTGAGAGTTTAATTTAACAGGGTATAGAGATGGTATTAGAAAATCAACCACTCTGCAGTGGCGCCAGCATTAAAGATCTGTATAGCTTTGGGGAATGCAGAGCGAGGAGGAAATTTTCAAAACAATTTTTTCCTATTTCAAAATTGTCCTTAAAATTTCTCCCTAGAGCAGGGAGGAGACAAACCACACGCCTTCTCCCTCCTTTTTTCTCTCTCTCCTCTTTCTGTGACTGTGACTTCTCACTCAGAATAAAACCAGAGAATTATAGGTCTATTTATTTATGAGTTTGATTGACTTCAGTTTACCTGTACTAAAAATCTAACTACTATGTATAAAATTTCCATGGAAAATGTTTCTAAATGCAAACAACCAACCTAGACATGCACCTTAGGTATGAACTTGATGCTGTCCAGAGCATAGAAGTCCTGTCAGTACAATCCCTTACTCTATTATGCTTACCCAAGGGTTATCCAGGTTATGGTGGGGTCAGAAGCTTACAGGTATTTCATGTTGCCTCTGAAAGAAAAAAGAATGCAAATACATAATTAAGTACAAAGTATATACCTATTTAAAATAAGAATCAAATCACAGCATACTATTGGAGGCTTGTAGATGCAGGCCCCCCCTTTTCCCAAGGTTCTTTAGGAAATTTATCAGAAACATTTTCATACGAAGGTATCCTGAGTACAGCTTGGTTTCTCTTCCCCTATGTAGAACATTCCACAAATAATCACAACTCCCAGAGACCCAGGAAAGTGAGGGGCCCTGAAGCTTGACCTTCTTTAGCTTTATGCTAGAGTCCACCTCTGTTTATCTCATCCATATCCTTTCAGAATGAACTTATTTTCTTCTCTTTTAATAGAATAAAAGAATAGGCAATTTTAAAGACATAAGTTCTTTGAGTATTTATTTTTAAGAATATCTGAGCTTATATAATGCTAGTACTGTTAATTGCTATATGCATTTTTTAGGGAAAATGCCCATATTTGTTAAGAAAAGATATTTAGTACCACTACCGTATTATTTCAATTATTCTGAAGTATTGAAGTTTTTGTCAATCTATATTTATTAGATTGTTTACCGTATTTATATAGTTTAGGTATAATTATCCCCATATGGTGGAAAAGGTAAATGTGATACAATGCCTGTCTATAATTAAACATATGTCCAATCCAGCTGTGTTTCTTCATTTTTTAACATAGTTTGAAAATTTGGGAGATACACAAAACTGTTCACTTTCTTTAAAACCTTTATAACATCTCAAAACTACATTAGTAATTTGAGAAATAAAGCCTCTAATATCATGTATCACATATAGTATTTTAGTGGCAAGGTTTTCACACTTCATCATTGAACCAAGGATTCTGTCATCTTGTGAAAAGAGAGCAAAATTGCCTCCACTGGTGAGATTTGTAAATTGGAGCCGAGTGTGAAGGTAACATGATGAGAAAAGCACATTAACCAACCCAGAGTTCAATATAAGATTAACACTTCAGCCTAGATGTGTATGAGAGGTTGCTAACATAAACCGAAGATTCAAAATTTAAGACAAGGAGGTTTCGATTACTCAGTTATATCGTTAAAAAACAATTTCTGAAAATGAGAAGGATAACCTATCTTGCATCTGAATTCAAGATAATTTTTTCATGAATTTCAAAATACAATATGAGCCAGATTCATCAAGCTACTGTAGGGGCCTGGTATTTGATGTTTCTGCCTTTATGGAATAAAGATTAGAGTTAAGGCGAGGCACAGGAAGATCCTATAACACTTGGAGGGGCAGAGAAGAACATGACCTTAGCTCTTGGGGTATGTCACCCAATCTATGCCTCCATTACTGAGCACTCACAGAACTTTCAACTGCAGATGAGCTTCCCCAAATTCTGCTATGTCCACAAGTTATCTCTAATGGCTCCCAAGTGTAGGTTCTTCACTCACCTAGCACTTCTTCCTTTCATGAAAAAAACAAATCAGTCTATATATTGATACCCTTCTTTCACCACCTCCAAGCCTTGTTCCACCAATTCTCTTTTGGTGTTTCTAATAATCATGAAATAAGTAGTAATTGATACTGTTTACTATTTATTACACATTAGACACTGTGCTGGAAGATTTATATTTTATTATCTTATGCAATTTCTCCCATACCTGTATGGTTTGGGTATTGTTTTTACCCCATTTTTCACATGTAGAGGGTTATCTGCCTCTTTTATGTTGTTCCGAATCTGTGCCTCTATGTAGATGTATTCCTCTCCATTAAACATAGGCAAGTCTTTTCCTCTTTTCTTACTTTATCAAAGTTGTCTACTCCCCTCTCTTACTTCACCATAAAATAATGTACCTTCAACTCTATCTCTTCTTCAGGCTACCTACCTATTTTTCCCCTTCAGGAGTTTTTTTGTTTGTTTGTTTGTTTTTATTTTTGGGATTTGTGTTTGTTTGTTTGTTTTTAGAATAACCATCTCTATATATTTTCTGTTACCAGTTCTTAAACTCTGGTTCACTTTGACCCACTGAATCTGGTTCAAGGCCTGCTCTGTGAAAAAATCACGACTACTACTAAGTCCAATGAACCTTGTTTAGTTCCTAGATAATATCTCAACTTCAACATAGATAAAAATGTAGCCTCTCAAACTAGAAATCTCATAATTATCTTCATTTCTCCACTGCCTGGACTTAGCTTTTTATTGCTATGTAACAAGCTTAGTTGTCTAAAAGTTGGCAGTTTTCATTTCACATTTTCTGTGAGTCAGGAGTCTGGATATGGCAAACCTGTGCCCCTGTTTTGGGTCTCATGATATAGTACTGAAGGAATCAGCAGGGCCTGCTGTCTCATTTGAGGTTTGATGTGGGGATGACCCATTTGAAGCTCACATAGGGTTTTGACAGAACTCAGTTCTTTGAAGCTGTGGGACCGAGGGCTTGAGTTCCTTCATAGCTATATACCTTGTAACTTTGTCTAATCAGTAGCATCTGATAAGAAAGCCAATCTGTATTAAAAATAATGTTACTTTTATTTAGCTAATATTTATGAAGCCTTTTATATGAGCCTTTTATATGAGCCTTTTTTTTTTAAAGATTTTATTTATTTACTTGTTAGAGAGAGAGAGAGAGAGAGAGAGAGAGCACAGGCAGACAGAGTGGCAGGCAGAGGCAGAGGGAGAAGCAGGCTCCCTGCCAAGCAAGGAGCCCGATGCGGGACTCGATCCCAGGACGCTGGGATCATGACCTGAGCCGAAGGCAGCTGCCCAACCAACTGAGCCACCCAGGCATCCCTTATATGAGCCTTTTATATGAGCCAAGAACAGCTCTAAATTCTTTTATGTGTTAACTTAATCATCGCAGAAATCCTATGACATAACGTAATATTCTTTCCTCTATGTTATATATGAAAACATTGGCACTGGAATAAGTTAAGGAATTGCCCCAAATTATATAATTAATAAACAATACAAATAGGATCCTTAAATAATTTTTTGAGAGAAGAATCCATATTTATGACCACCCTACCACAACAAATTTCTTATGTAAATAATTTAATTTTTTAAATTTGGAAAAGTGGAAGGAGGGCTTGGAAGATAGTTAACTATTTAGGTTTACACTAAAACTAAAATTCTTTAAGCAAATATTCCATTTTTTCCATTTCTAATGCTACTGAGCTTTATATCATCAATAAAATCTAGCCAATCGTTAATGCTGAGAAGCGCTACCTCCATACCTCACACATTTGAGTTCATCAATCTTAGTGAAGATGACTCAGTTAATAGAAGTATACTTAAGATAAAAGAAATGAGGTACAGTCAGACTGAACATGGATTGGTAACATTGTCACGAAAATTCTGCTTATTGAAATGGAGACTGATAAGCCCCCTTGGATTCCCACACTAAGTTACTAATGCTAGGGGACTGTCTATTGTCAGCTGATGCTCCATCAGTATTCCTTAACCTTGTGTCCAGCTATAGGCATATTCATCTTTGAAAAAGAAGTCTGGACAATGGGAATATCCTGCTTTGAGACCAAGAATGAGCTATCAGTGGATATGGGCTATTGATATTACTACTTTGATCACTGAAGTTAGGGGAAAGAGGTTTGCCATAAATAGCTCATTCAAGAGGATGGCTATCGTGTATGCACTGCCTTGAATTGTCAACACTGAGTGAAAAGTGTTCCAGACTCTAGATCAACTAAAAGTGCAATGCACATAACTTCATAAGCTTCATTTTCTTCATTTGTAAAGAGGAAGTGAAGAATATTTACTTCATATTAAGTGTTAGCTTATTAAAAAATTAGATAAGTTGGGACGCCTGGGTGGCTCAGTTGGTTAAGCAGCTGCCTTCGGCTCAGGTCATGATCCCAGCATCCCGGGATCGAGTCCCACATCAGGCTCCTTGCTCAGCAGGGAGCCTGCTTCTCCCTCTGCCTCTGCCTGCCACTCTGTCTGCCTGTGCTCGCTCTCTCTCTCTCTAACAAATAAATAAATAAAATCTTTAAAAAAATTAGATAAGTTAATATTTTTTTAAGGAGCCCAGATTCTGGCATCCTGGCAGAGTAAGAGTTTAATATATACTATTTATTAACATTAGCCTTATAGTACTATTATGATAATTAAATTTTATATGCCTAATATACATAGTGCTTAACCTTGATAAATTATATTTATTACTATAATAATATGGATTAATTACTAAGTATTATTATAATTGCATATCATAGTAGACTTTTATTAAGTGTTTGCTTTATGGGCAAATTATATACAATCCATGCAAAGAAGCATTTCCTTGGAGATCTTAGAAAATAAAGACTCTATATATGTTAAATATATTTGTGGAAAGTTTGACACCTCATTAAGGTTGAGAAGCAAACTAAATGTTCATTATCGGATTTTAGCATAGAGATGGGGCATAAGAGAGGCCTTCATGACAGCCAAATTTTCCTTAAAAAGCAATAATCAAATAAAATATGAGGTCTCATATTATCTATTAATGGAGCACTGGAAGTTTCAGAGATCAACTCTGTAATCCAAATTCTTTAGTCCTGGAAGTAATTTGGCACCAACTGGTAGGGGTTTTTATGAACAAAGTTAAACATCAGTGGGGATACTTTATGATCCCATTTAATGAGAGAAATAGACAGAAAAGGCTACCCATCACCAGTGGCACTATATTTGTATTTACTAGTTAATGCTCTAATAGGCTTCATACTAGGAAACAAAGGAAATTATTTCAATATGGAAAAACTTATACTTGCAGATGTGGCAACATACAAAATGGCTATTCTTAGTGATATCTCTTGATACAGCTAACCAGATAAGATGGCTATTAAAGCAAGAACCCAGCCCAAAACTAAGCAAGTTGATTGGTATTGGCTCATTATCCATTGAGTTTTGGAGATTAATGATTAGTTTCTTGTTGTATGTCCAATAATGAAACATGGACATATTCTTCAGCTTAGTTTTAGGTGTAATGTTCGTTAGGCTCCCACTCACCCAAGGCAAATTTTACCAAAACAATGAAGATAATTGAGTTACTCCTTTTATTCCTCTGATGACAGATACAATGGGCTTAGGGGTAGGTAGAGAGGATAAAGTAAGAGCATGGGTAAACCAAACTGAACGTTAGAGTTGACTAAATGAACCTCAGTCTGATAAACACGGTTGGTTCCATAAATCTTCATAGTAGTTAAAGCATTTTATCACAGCTTATTAGGCTGTGATAAAATGTATAGTTCAGGAGTTGTCTTCATATATTCTGGAAATTACCAGCACCCATTTATATGGAACCTGTACTACTAGTTTTAATTAACTGAAATCATCTGCTTGGAATTATGCTCTCAATTTAGCTCACATTTCAATCTCCATAAATTCTTCCTCAGTGCTTTACTCTGTAGAATGCAAATGGGTCTGTGCCAATTCCCAGGAATGTCTAATGGCATCAGGCAATGGCTTATTCTGGAGCATTCAGCAATCCTACAGCATGGAAGGATGCTATATGAAAATAGCTTTGTTATGTTGATCTAACCTGAAAAGTAAGCAAAATTTTCATATTACACTGAATTTATCACCTCTCCTTGACAAACAGGGGCAATATTTGAATCAAAGATAGTTGACCAAAGGAAATTGTATTTTCTCCATTTAGGTCATAAATTGATATTTGATTATTTTTTATAAAATTATGAGTGAAATTGATATTATTCTACTTAAAATATTGAAAGTTTTCCTACAATACTGCATCAGATGCATCAGATGCATTTATCTATGTAGAAAGAAAATATGTCTTTAATGTATAAAGGTTTTGCCATATCAACTTTTTTTACACTTCATTTACTTATTCCTTCTTTAACAAAATTGAAAATAAAATATTATTAATAAATTTTAATATCTCAGATGTTACTATATAAAAAACAGAATGTGCATGTTATATATGCAAATGATAATTATCATCTTTACTGTAAGTTTAAAAATGCATAGTATCCAGCTTTCAAAGGAGTAAACTAGGCCGGGATGAACAAGGATGCTAAAATTATTTAAAAAAAAAAAAGAACCTTAAAAAATTTACTGAGTAAGGTTTACAAGTGATGGCAAAGTGGCTGTTTGCTTCTTTCTTTACTGCATGTCTTATCTACCAGCTCTTCTGTGAAATAAATACAGGTAAGGTATAGGAAGGAAATTTTTTTTCTCTTCTCCCTTTCTAGGATCTTTGGCTAGCCAATAATTAAATTGACATGAGAGCATGAAAAGAATAAAAAACATTTTAACTTCACACATTCAGAAGCTCATAGAAATATGAGATACCCCAAAGTGACCAAAGCAGGAAGGTTTTATACTTCTTAAACAAAGAAACAATTATCTGTGAAGGACACAAAAGGATTTGGCTTGGGATAGCAAATTAATGAAGAAATAACAAACTTTGTTTATACAACCTTCTTGGCCCTAAATTCCCCATCTCTGGCAATAAACGTGTGGGGAAAGTATCCTTTGCATGGGGAATTTATTTCCTGCTTTCAGGGGGACAAAGGTCAGAGTATCCTTCTTCTGCTGGCTGTTTCTAAAATAACTTAAGTTCAAAATAACATGGCAGGGGCACCTGGGTGGCTCAGTGGATTAAAGCCTCTGCCTTCTGCTCAGGTCATGATCTCAGGGTCCTAGGATCTAGCCCCCGCATCAGGCTTTCTGCTCAGCGGGGAGCCTGCTTCCCCCTTTCTCTCTGCCTTCCTTTTCTGCCTACTTGTGATCTCTGTCAAATAAATAAATAAAATCTTTAAAAAAAAATAACATGGCAAAGTGGCATATTTTGGGGCAGCCTGCCCTGAATCTTATCAAAGGTCTTGATTTTAGTTTTATAGACAGAGAAAGCCAGATAAACTACTGATTGTCTCTGCATGAATATCATCTGTTTCCTTTGTGACTATCATCATCCCAAGGCTAGGTCTCTGCAAACAGTAGGTGCTTAATAAATATTGCTGGTTAACTATATAATTAAATTGATAGTACATATTCTTATTTCTTGTGCTTCTTGGAAACAGACTGAAAGAATACAATGAACTAATTTGCATCACATGGGTGAGCGCCGAGAGTATTTAATTCAGTTTAATGTCCTTTCCAAATAGTTATATATTTCCTTGAATTGAGTCTCTTCCCATGATCAGGCAGAGTGAGTAAGATATACTCTGGGAATAAAGTGCTCATCCATGTGATGAAAATTAACTCCTTCAGAACACCAGGGAGTTAATGGTAAATTATTTCTTCATGGTACAAAAATGAACAAATTGCCAATTAATCATTTCCCAGGGTATGCCAAACTACAGGCTGCAGTTTTTGAAAATGTCCTGGGAAGACGGTCTGTGCCTTCTTTCTAGAGTGCCATCTTGCTGGGCCTTATGGATCTCTCCCCACCTTGTGCTCTTTCCTTGGTCTTCATCTACACTAATTTTTAGGTGTGTGTGTGTGTGTGTGTGTGTGTGTGTGCACGTGTGTGTCTAATATGAGTGTAAATATCTTGTGGATAGGCATATTGGTCAGGAGCATCAGTTGGCTGCCTACTTGATAGTGTTCCCCACCTGTCACCCTGGGAGAGCCCTGATTTTGTTTCAATGTTCAAAATTATTCAGTGTTAAAGTCAGAGTTCTGATTTTGTGCATCAGGTAACCTAATGGCTTGCAGCAAGTCATGGTGGTCTCTTTCTTCTTCTTGGGGATTGGTTTACTTTTCAGAGTAGACCTTGGCAGGATTTCTACTCACTGATAAAGTAGGACTCAAGAAAGAGGCAGCCTTTCTTGGACAGTAGAGTGTCTAGAACTCTAACAGCTGTAGCCATCTTGCCACCAAAATAGGAAAAAGGCTCAGGATGAGGCTAAAACTGAGGGCCATAAGGCACAGATATTGAGGGGATTGTGTCCTGGAAAACATCTCTGAGCCCTCTAATGGTGTGCATCCCCACCTTTAAACCTCAAGGCCAACTAAGTTGGAGGAGTAAACTTGAAAAGTGAAAAAAATTCTGGCATATTATGAAAGAAAACATTCCTAACTGCTTACATCAGTTGGGACGTACTTGTCTGCTAATTGTAAAGTAATGAAACACCTTCTTTGAACCTATTTCAGACCATAGGGAATAGGTATGCATTTTGATAGGATCTTTGAAGGATCCTAAAATGATCTGTTCTTATCAAAACAAGACCTCCAAACATGGGCTGGGTCTCAGTCCAAAGACATACAACAGAGAAGGCAGTTCTTAGCATTCTGCACTCCCCCAACAGTCATAATAGGAAAATACTTATTATTTCTGTTTATTAATAATTAAGTAAATATTCCTGAATAATATTAAATTTACTCTTTTTAAAACAAAAGAATGCTTGTATTTTTTTTTCTAGTTTTTGAAAGATCTAGTGGAGGACCTCAAGACTCCCATTTCCTGGAAGAAACTCTTTAATTGCAAAGTATAGTCAATATTTTGATTAGGCTTTATTATCAGAGCAGACCTACTACTTTCAGAGAATCTTCTTTGGAATGGGGACTCCAGGAACAAATAGACAACTCTGTTGGGACTAGATTAAAAGAAAATGAAAACAAAATGGCATGCTCCAGTATAGATAAGCATATTTTAGGATAAAAGTTATCTGGAATAAAGAAGGAAGACAGGACAGTATAAAAGAAAGAAAAAAATGTGTAAGTGGGTGTTTCTGTACAGAAGCCATTTAATATTTTAATGTCACCTGAAAAAATAATGTGCACTCTGAATTGTTATTCAAAGATCACAGATCCATTTTTAGGTAAGTGGTCCTATAGTTAAATATTAGGAAAGAGTAATATTGTAATGACATTTCAGGTGGAAGAGAAACACATTTCATAGTCCTAAATGTAGTAAAACATTCATCTGAACATCTGGTCATTTCAGAGGAAAAATCAAAAGTGTTTGCAGTGTATATTATTACATAAAAAGTAAGAGGGAAATAGTGGTTGAGAACAAAAGGCTCACTTGTGTGCTTGTTTTACAGTGTTAGAGTAACTTAGACAATGAATTAGTATTAGTTGATGCTTAGGCATACTTTTGGTTTGTGATAAGGCCAAGTGAACAGCCCTATGGAGTGTTCACTGACTATAATCCCGTTAACCTTGACTACAAAATGGAATGGCATTCACATCTTACTTTCATCTATTTGTAAAAAAGGAATAACAATAATGTTGTGTTCTTCCCCTAAAATAAAACAAGCCCATCTTTCATTGCTTCTGGCTGTGTGAAATACTATTATAGTTGAAGAAGAATTTGCATAATGCTTTTGAAGGGCTTAACAGCTATAATAATTTTCATCTACTATGGAATATGTTTATAATATATAAAAGGCTGAAAATTTTTATTGTGAGAGGATTATTAAGGTGTGTCATCTAACCAGGAGACTAATGGTAATACCTAGGTAGATGACTCTTAAGGGTTTATGTTTTGCAAATAGGTTTGAGATTTTTCTGGACTGATTTGACCAATGACTCTCTTTGGAAAGATGATTTTAAAGTGAGGTGCTTTTTTGAATGATTTATCTTAACATTGGTTTGTTGCCCTCAATATGATCCTGCTCTAGTCTTAGGGATTTTAACTTCTATCATATCAGAGAAACTCTGAAGAAAGTATTGCTTTCTCTTTTTATTTTGCTTTTGATCTGACAGGATTGTAGTCTTATTCCAGAGTCTAGATAACTACTAGGGACAATAGGTTAAAGGAGAGATCTCTCTGGCATATTTTGCCAGGTAGTGTATAAAACGACAAGCTGTATAATATCCCTCTTCTAGGAAATGTCAAATGGTGAGTTTGGAAATTTGATATCAGTTATAGCAATTAAATCATTTTATGGGAAAATTAATTTCCTTTGATTTTCAATAATTTGTATATTAGACTTTTCTGAATATCTTCCTTCTAGATCTAACTACTTTTAGGGAACAGAGTTTTGTGCTTAAATATGAAAGTTAATTGTGAAAGCTTTCTGTTACTGGCTTTAGTTCTTCATATATGAAATGAATATAGAAAGAATATGATGCAGAATTATTGTGATGACAGGTGAGATGCTGTACATGAAAGTGATTAGGATTTCATATATATACATATATAATCAGTATATTTCTTTTAAATTAATAATACAACCAGTAATACTTCTTTTAAAATGATGCAAAATTCCTAATGAATAAAGGTGCATATATCCATTATCACTTAAATTTTTGGGGTTTGACCTCTATATCAAACAACGCATGTTTTAAAATATTTTATTTATTTATTTTAGAGAGAGAGAGAGAGAGCATGAGCCCCAGGGGAGGGGCAGAGGGAGAGGGAGATACCCAGCTAAGCAATGTGGGGTTTGACCTCTATATCAAACAACCCATGTTTTAAAATATTTTATTTATTTATTTTAGAGAGAGAGAGAGAGAGAGCATGAGCCCCAGGGGAGGGGCAGAAGGAGAGGGAAATACCCAGCTAAGCAATGTGGGGTTCGATCATAACCCGAGCCCAGTGTGGGGTTCGATCATAACCCGAGCGGAAGGCAGATGCTTAACCACCTGAGCTACTCAGGCACCCCCACCCATATGTGTTTTGATTCAGTAGAGCAGTAGATGTGGGATGGAGCTCAGGAGCACCCAACCCACAGGTGATTCTGAGGTAGGTGGATTCTGGGCCACTTTAATAAACACCACATCAGTCAATCAATTTATTTGTAAAGCTAGATATAGAAACATGATGATAGGAGTGGCAATGAAAATCACTATAAGGACACCAGTGTTCTATTTTAACAAAGACTGCCAATTTGTGAGACTATGTGGTTTACAGTGGTTAAAAGACAGGGGATTTTTTTTTCTTAAGATTTTATTTATTTATTTGAGAGAGAGAGAAAGATAATGAACATGAGTGGGCATGGGAAGAGAGGGAAAAAATACAAATAAAACACAGGTTCTGTGCCATACTAGCCTCCTCACATTCCACATTGATAAGAACTATGTAGAGGTCAAACCATGTGATTCCCACATGAATTCAAATCTTATTGATTCTTTAAGTCAATATAGATCGGTATAATTATAAACTCAGAATGGGCAGTCACCTTCAGCTTTTGGGCATACTCCTTAATTTAGTCAGCAGATATTTATTTGTCTCTGTACTATGTTACATACTATGGAAATCTAACAGGCTGAAATCCCTACCATTATGGAGTGTACATTAACATGGGGAGAGAAAAACTAATACACAAAAATATATATGTAAACTATACAGTGTATTAAAAATGGTGATTATTGTTATTTGGAAAAATTAAGTAGGGAACTGAATATGGAAGCCAGAATGGTAGTGATGGGGAGTTACTAAATGCAGCAGGGGTTATTTAGAAAATTTCTCACTGAGAAGATGAGATGCTTACAATAAATGGAAAGAAATGAGAATATATGTAATTCTTCTGGTACATGTGCACATATACCTGAATATCTTTTTGAAAGTGACTTCATGGAAGCCACATACTCTACCCTCCTGCTATTAGAAGAAGGAAAAGCATAGATATTCTTCTTTCCAAATGACATTGATTGCACTATCAGAAATCAGAATGCTTCTGAAACAGCCAAACAAGTTGGATGTGACTCCCAGAGACTCTCAATGCCATAGCAGCTAGGCTAAAATGAAATTTGCATTTGGCATAGTCTAACTTTACATGAGCCACAGTAAATAAATCCATCAAGATCCCTCAGAAGTACATTTTACAGCTCATGAGCTCAAAATGAGGCAGTGCTATTCACAATCATATGTTCTGGAGAGGTCCGTTGAGATTTCAACTTTTCCAAAAATGATCTCAGCTGGAGCCTTCCCAAGCTCTATGGTGCAGATCTCCTTGAGAGATCTACCTCAAAATTCTTCTCAAGTTAGAATACTGGGCAGTCAGTATCAATCTGAGATGGCTTCTAAGATAAAATAGAGAAATGTATTCAGTCAATGGGGATTAAAACTGCTTTGTTTTTTTTTTTTTAACTGATTCTATCTGTAGGTACCCTACTGTTCACCTCCATGTGGACAAAAGATGATCCTCCAAGTGGGCAAGAATAAAATTCAACTCCTTAATTTCCATAACAGAATGTAAACTTGCTGCCAGACCATCTGGTATCTTTTCAATCATCAACATAGATGTGTGTGTGCCAGGTATTAGCCCCAGAGCTCAGTCTTGCAATAGCTATTATTTAGCTCTAGGCAAAACACGGTTGAGGCAAATGCTTCTCATCAATATGGATCTAAAAGACATGGTACCAATTCATTTCTTTAGATGGGTTCAAGTTACAGCACTAGAAAACAATGTACTTGGCTTTCTTCTCCTTAGCATTGATTTGTTGCAATTCATTTTGTCAACAGCTTTCCAATTTTATCAATATAGGTAATAGCTGAATGATGACCCCACATTTTCTACAGGAATTAAATACCTTGTTATTTGGTATTTTTATGTATGGTAAATTATTTCTAAGGCTAAAAAGTAGAAAATGTTTGTTTCCCTTGAAAGCTAATTCTTTTCCTTTTAGATGACAAGAAAACATGTTATTTCAGCTTGCCTTGGCAGCCACAAATTTCAAACTTTAAGTTTCACCAGAAATCTCCTTCACATTTTTGTGATTTAGCTCTCACCTCTCCTGCTGGCTACACACACACACACACACACACACACACACACACACATATATTTTTTAAAGATTTTATTTATTTATGAGAGAGAGAGACAAAGAGTATGAGCCAGAGAGCATGAGTGAGGGGAGGGGCAGAGGGAGAAGCAGACTCCCACTGAGTGGAGAGCCCATGCAGGACTCGATTCCAAGATCCTGGATCATGACCTGAACTAAAGGCAGCTGCTTAACCATCTAACTGAGCCACCCAAGTGCCCCTTGTCTATATTGATTATTTTTTTCAGGTATTGTATGAAAATTGTGAGTTTTATTTCAGATATTCATCCAAAAACCCTTTTTTTTTAAAAAAAATATTTTATTTGTTTATTTGACAGAAAGAGAGAGAGAGAGACAGTGAGAGGGAACACAAGCAGGGGGAGTGGGAGAGGGAGAAGCAGGCTTCCCGCTAAGCAGGGAGCCTGATGTGGGACTCGATCTGGGGATCTTAGGATCATGACCTGAATCGAAAGCAGAAGCTTCGGGACTGAGCCACCCAAGCACCCCCAAAACCCATTTTTATATTTCTGCTCAGGGATGACATCAGAGAGCCCTAGTCACCTAGCATCAGGATTGGCTCAATTTTCTCAACTTTATCATTTCTGTTCTTCTGCCTCTCCAGGCACCCAGCTTCATGTAACTTGAAACTCCAGGCAGCTTTGGGAAGATATTTCCTTCTCTCTCTCTCTTTCTACTTCTGTCTCTCTTCTTCTAGTTTTATTTTTTCTTTTTTTCCCAGACTCCTTTTATATGTGGAAGAACCTACACATATCCTGGTTTCAAGCACCAAGTCTTGCTTTGGTCCTCTTATCTAGCATGGGACAATCTCATTTCCTTTACCTCAACATGAACTAGGACCCAGTAAACCCAGAACTTCAGCCTTGCTCACTACTTAAGATTTATGTTTAGGTATATGCAAATATTTCTCTTCTTTTTGAGTTCAGGGATATCTTTTTAAATTTCTTTTTTTACAATTTTCCTGTTATTGGTAAGCCTTGGAGTGGGACGTGAAAGGGCAGGGAAATCATACATTTACAATACTATCTTGAACTTAAATGATTTCAATACCTGTTTCTCAGTTCATAAGTCATAAATACACATATGTTTTAATATACCTACAACTATATTATTCTTTAGGTGACTGTAACTGACCTCCATATGAATATACCATATTTTATTTAAATAATTCACTATTCATCAATATCTATTTCTTTCTACATTTTTGCCACTATAAAACACTGAAGTGAAGACTTTCTAATATACATCTTTTATACATTTGTTCTATTATTTGTTAAGACAAATTCTTAAAGGCAGAATTTGTCAATTATAGGGGCATTCTTTTGGGGACACCTGGGGGTTCAGTACTCTGAGCATCAGACCCTTGGTTTCAGCTCAGGTCATGATCTCAGGGTCCTAGGATAGAGCCTTGTATGGTTTCAGCAGGGAGTCTGCTTGATATTCTCTCCTTCCTTTTCCCTCTGCCCCTCCCTTCACTTGCTCTCTCTCTATCTCTATAAAATGAATAGATAAATCTTAAAAAAATAAAGGTGCATATCTTTGATATTGGAAAATAAAATGTAGAAAAAATTTTCATAAACATTATTTTAACTTCAAAACTGGGAAATAAAATTTAGAAAAGCTCATTTCCATGTAACTAAATCATTATTTGGAATTCAATCTCAGAAAAAAAATTGAACTGCTATTATCACAATCAATTAAGGAATTGATAAAAAGTTTTTGCTCAACACTGCATTGTATGTTATACATAAGAAAATAGTTTCAAAATTTCTGGTTTTCCTAGGATTTCTTTATGTTCTCAAAAGTAATGAGAGCACCAAAGTACTGTTTTTAATGTGGAGAGTATCCACCAATATTTATCATATTGAAAATGAAAACTGAGAGGCTTTAAATTATTTACATAATAATTCATTTCAAAATAAAATTAACAATTGCATTGTATGTTAATATAAATAATATTTTCTTAATGTAAAATTTCTCTTTTCCAAAACAAAAAATAATTAATGTTAAGAGCATCTTTGCTTTACAATTATCTAAAATCTCTAACACCTAAGTTAATAGAGAAACATCTGGATTCTCATAACTGCTTCTGCATTCAGTCTATTGTGAAATTTTGGTTGAAAAATGTGCTGAAATCTAGCCTTTCATAATATATACTTTACAAAGGAGAAATACGTTTCTAGCTTTTGCAAATTAAATGTAGGTAAGCTATTGCTATACTAAATTTAACATGTGATAGTTTCTTTATTTTATTTTATTTTTTTTTAAATGGAGGTCAAGGTTGAGACCTATATACAGGAACAAAATGTTCTTTTTTTTTTTTTCTTTTTTAAGATCTGATTTATTTATTCAACAGAGAAAAAGAGAGATCACAAGTAGGCAGAGAAGCAGGCAGATAGAGAGGAGGAAGCAGGCTCCCCGCTGTGCAGAGAGCCTGATGCGGGGCTTGATACCAGGACCCTGAGATCATGACTTGAGCCTAAGGCAGAGGCTTAACCCACTGAGCCACCCAGGTGCCCCAACATGTGATAGTTTCTTAAATGTAAACTGCAGTTTGAAATCTGAAACCATATGAAATAAATAATTTGTCATACTTTGTGTTGTTAAATCTCCTGTTTTATCTGGATTTTGAACAGATCTTGGATTATCACACATTGGCCATTTGAGGAAGATTGCATATCTTGCAAATGTTGACATATTGCATACTATGGTAACAACAAAAAAATCGTATTTGTTACTATCACACCAATCTCATCAGAAATAGCTTTAGTATCAGAAAGCTGTCAAATTCACATTCCTAGATCCAAGTGCTCCAAAATTATAATTTTTACTCCAAATTTCAAATTTTGGCAAAATTTTGAAAATAAAAATCATTGATGAAAAAAGTACCATCAGTTGTTCTCCATAGAGTGATGGGTTCATTTATTTTTTAATATATCTGTTAAATATCTAAGTTTGAGTAGCTGTAATTAACCAGTTCTTTCAAATAAAAATGTTATCCCCCTAAAGGTGGCTAAGTTAGTTGCAACTCCAACAATTGCATGTGTGCTTTTCGTTGAGAAAACCAATGTGCTGTGATAATGCAGAAGAGCTTTATATGTACTTTCCCTTTCATCATACAGCTTGAAAGATAATCGATGAGCAGAGAAGTGCAGAGTGTACAAAGGAAGAGTCATAAGTCTTTCTTGGGAAGACCAGTTAGAAAGCTGTTATTGTGATCTAGGCAGAACATGATGATACCTTTGAGCAGGAGAAAGGGACAGCTTTGAGAAGTCTTCAGAAGTGAAACTTGTAAAGACTTGGGTGATTGGCTGTGCAGTATGGGAGAAGGCCATGTCAAGGATGATTTTCTCATTTCTGGCTTTGACAGTTGGGTGGGTGGTGGTGCTGCTGAGATAAAAAATGCAGGAAAGGGAGTGAGTTTGGGAGGGAAGGAAACAAGAATTATATGATGAATTTCTAGGGAAGGAAAAATTTTCCTCAACCCTCATGTTTTCAGGCTGGATCTGAATATCAAATAAAGGAAATCTTTATTTCCTTCAGAAAGAAATAAAGATGCAAAGAAACGAACTATGTACTTTTTTTTTTAAAGATTGATTGATGGATTGATTGATTGATTGATTGATTTAAGTGAGAAAGCCCAAGCAGGGAGAGCAGCAAGCAGAGGGAGAAGCAGGCTCCCCGCTGAGCAGGAGCTCAAAGTGGAATTCAATCCCCTAGGATCCTGGGATCATGACCAGAGCCAAAGACAGATGCTTAACCAACTGAGCCACCCAGGAGTCTCAGTGATTACAGCCTGTTAGGCCACACTGGTTTGCAAACACCAGAAACATATCCTGCTTTATTTAGTCTTAAAAAAAATAAATTTATTGGAAAGATGTTTGCTAAAATGGTAAAAGGTGAATGCATTATGATGTTTACAAGATATATGTTTCCTCTTTGGTCAAAATTCTGATAATTTAAAATTCTGTTCCTAATGTAGAAGGTTGGGTACGATTTTGTTAGTTATTATCTGATCTGCATCCTTGATGGCAATCTATTCTTGGAGCAGTCTACATTGTTACTTCTTTTCCACAATAACTTCTAGAACACATATTTTTAAAAACAACTGACAAAACAAACAAGCTAATGATTGAGCATGTTGTCATTTCAACTATTGACAGTGCTTTGTGATTCTGGCATTATGAAACCATCCCACTATTTATAAGTTAGTCATTATCTCCACACTATAAGTAAAGATGTAGAGTTCAATTTTATAAGCATTAATTGACTATATTCTTTGCCCAGAGTACAGTGCCAGAAACTGAGGGAATACAGCTCCTGGGAAAATGCAGTTCTAAGTTCTGTTAGGGAGGGGGGTGTACAAAGCAAACTCTAATGCTATAGTTTGTGATAAACACCATGATATGTAAAAATGTTTGATGGGTGGTCAGAGGAAAAAAGAATTATCTTTTTTCCTCTTTTATCAGAGCAGCTGAACTCTTCATATAATTGCTACAATTTGAGGAAAGACTGTATTTTGACAGGTGAAAATGATGAGATAAACATTGCAGGAACAAGACAATCCTAAGTAGCTACCAACATCTGCTCATGTGATCATATTTTGAAAATACACAGCAGCCTGGGGTTATTGGAGCATGGGTCATGCAAAGACATTAGGAAATAGTGTGAAGAACAAAATTAATAACAAAAATGGAGGAGCACATTCAAATGAATACTAAAGTTTTTTTCTCCATTTCTGTCTTTCTTCTCAGAGTCTCAAGTCGAAGTAAATTTCTCTCTCTCCATAGACCCGAAAGAGATTCTGGAGAGATAAAATTTAGTTGGTCCATTGACAGGATCTTTCTCAATGGAAAAGAGTGCAGTAGCTAAAAGGGGAAATGGGACTAACTCTCTGGGTTTTTCAATTTCTTTAAATTTCAAAAAACATTGATCATTTAATATGAGCCAGGCACTGAGTTGGGTGCTCAGGGTATGATGGTGAGGAAAATAGAAATGATTCTTGTCCATACTCAACACACAGTTCATTTGAAGAAATGGACATTAAATAACCATAACAATATTTAATTATAAATTGTGAAAAATACTCTGAAAAGAACGTAAGAGTATGACTAATGGCAATTTCAGATATTCCTGATTTATATCAGAAGTCAAGTTTGTGTAACATTTGCCTTTCTCTTAAATGTGAATATAAATTTTTATTTTTATTTTTTCATTTTTTAAGATTTTATTTATTTATTTGGCAGAAAGAGATCACAAGTAGGCAGAGAGGCAGGCAGAGAGAGAAGGGGAGATGGCTCCCTGCTGATCAGAGAGCCCAATGCAGAGCTCAATCCCAGGATACTGGGATCAAGACTTGAGCTGAAGGCAGAGTCTGAGCCACCCAGGCACCCCATAAATATAAATTTTTAGATTAAGTTATTGTTTGTATATATAATTTACCTCTCCTAATAACAATGTGATGTTCAAGAGTGAACATTGAAACATGTATTTTGTTTAAAATTCTGCCTCAGTTAATTATTAACCAATTATGTTTATCTGATTCTGCTTTTCTGTACAGACAATAATTCCCATATTATAAGACTATTTGAAAAATTAGAATTAGTATATGTAGAAGTCAATACATGAAATTTCTTATATTAATAATTAAAAAAATCACCACCTCCACCACAACTATGGACTTGGAATGGATTTTTTTTAAAGCTTTTATTTATTTATTTATTTGACAGACAGAGATCACAAGTAGGCAGAGAGGCAGGCAGAGAGAGAGGAGGAAGCAGGCTACCTGCTGAGCAGAGAAACCAAGGCAGGGCTGGATCCCAGGACCCCAGGATCACGACCTGAGCTGAAGGCAGAGGCTTAACCCACTGAGCCACCCAGGCGCCCCGGATTTTTAAAATAATACAGGTTACCATTTAGAAAACACACCTAAAATTGCTATGAGCTAAAATATTTATTTATTTATTTATTTTTAAGAAGATCTATTTATTTATTTATTTATTTATTTGATATAGAGAGATCACAAGTAGGCAGGGAGGCAGGCAGAGAGAGGGGGAAGCAGGCTCTCCACTGAGCAGAGAGCTGGATGCGGGGCTTGATCCCAGGACCCTGGGATCACTACCTGAGCCAAAGGCAGAGGCTTAGCCCACTGAGCCACCCAGGCACCCCAGCTAAAATATTTATGAGCTAATAATGGATTGTTGACCATGTTAGGGTTTAAGGTTGTTATTCAATCAATTACCCTCTCTGCTGCCCTGTCTCCATCCCCTACAATTACTAACTAGCTGAAAAATAAACAGAATAGTCTACCTCTAAATATCAGCTGTATTTCTGGAAGTGCTGGAATGGAGAACATGACTAGAATCTAGAGCCAAATTGATTCCCAGTTATTACCTGAACCCCAGTCCTCTAGTCCAGACACTGGAGTGACTCATCTGAAGGAATGTTTGGATCTGTAAAGTAGGCAAACACTACCTAAACAGTGATAAGCATCATCATTCTATCTTGTCTTTGAAGTAGGATAGGAGGGACCTTGTCAATAATGTCTCCTGTCATTAGAACTACCTGACCAAATTGTATTTCTCAAGTAGAAATAGACAACAGCAGTAGGCACCCACCTGTGCACAGGTGATGCTTCTCTTAAAGATAGACAGGGTAAGACTGAGATACACATGTTCAGTTCCCTCTTCCAAGTCAGAAGTGTCACCATGTTAAACATCTCCTAGGCAGCATGATGACAGACAAATAGAGTTTCCCAAAAGGGCCATCGTGTGCAATAAGAATGAGGGCAATCTAGATGAAGATGATTAAATTATCTGGGCTGAAAGGTGAATAAGAAATAGGACACCAAGGACAGATTTCTAACCTAATGCCACCCTTCACTCTGCTATATTTTTTTCTTTTTCTTTTCTTTTCTTTTTTTTTTTCACTATGTTACTTTAAAATAAGTATTCTTGGGGCACCTGGTTGGCACAGTTATTTGAGTGTGGACTATTGATTTAAGCTCAGGTCGTGATCTCAGGTTTGTGGGTTTAGGCCCCAATGTTGGGCTCCACGCTCAGCATGGAATCTGTTTGAAACTTAATTTCCCTCTCCCTTTTCTTCTCCCCACCAAATACATAAATAAATCTTTTAAACAGATAAATAAAATAAATAAATACAAAAGAAAGTCAGTGTTCTTGCCACTTTGGCTAATGACCTGTTAATCTCCAGTTTGTGCCAAGGGTTATTTTTTCTTATTAAGCACATTTGCACTCTACTTTGCCTATAAGGTTATGTCTAGTCACAGAACCATTTCCTAGGACTGTGATAGATTTATTTAATTAATTTGAAAAATTGTGAAAAGTGTTCTTAATAGAAAAATTTCAGAAATAAATAAATCATTATTTTGACAACTATATAGTTATTAGTTTAGTATTTTGATCTCTTGACGTCTAAGCATAGAAAGATAGTCCTTAATAAGTACAGAAACTTTATTCTGTTTTATCTGAATAATCATGTATTTTGGTACGTAGTTATATTTACCCTTATTTAATTGGAAATAAACATACTAATAGCACATAAATTGAGAAAGAGAGAGAGAATGTGTGTGTGTGTGTGTGTGTGTGTGTGTGTGTGTATGTGTATGTGTGTGTGAAAGGAAGATAGACATTGAATAAACACCTTAGTTATGGGCAGAAAAATAGAATGATTGAATAATAGATATTAGAAAAGTAGAAAAGATTGCCTTCTGTTTTTTGTTTGTCTGTTTGTTTTCTTTTGGCTTTTTTTTTTTTATGATAAGGCGATTGTGATTCAGAAAAAACAATAGCAGTAGCTCCCAGACAACTCAACTCCCAATCCTGGGATTTATCTATGTGACCCCACACATCCCTATCTCTCTGGCTTCTAAATCCATGTCTCCTAAATCCCTTTCACAGAGCTTGAGATTACCTTGCTGAATTTCCCCATTAAAATATGGCATTGAAGCATCTTGTTGAAATTCAAATATTGAATACAAACAATGCTTCAGAATGATTTTATAAAATTATATACGTATATTCTTTGAAGAATGAATTTAGGAAGGAATGGATCTCAAGTACATCCCAAAGATGAGAGAATGATGGAGATACTTAAATATAGGGATGTTCAAAGAATTTCAGCTTCTGTTCAGAAATGAAAGGTATAAGAATTACTGAGCTTTACGTGGTTATAGAGAAGATATGAAGGTACTGAAGACATAATTCATATACTTAACAATTTCATTATAAAATCAGATTTCCTCACACTTAATATTTAAGAGTCTGAATCATAAAATCTTGAGCCTATAATTTACCATTTAAGTCTCGCCCTTCCGATTGGCTTAGCAATTGCACCTAGAATAGGAACTTGTTTTCTACATTTGTAGCTGATATGAATCCCAGCCCGCCAACTCAGGAGTGCAACCATTCCTACCTTTCTTTATCTAAATCAGATGTAGAATTAACTCTTCCTATGATCTCACATAATTAGTGAGAAAAACTTTAATCTCAAAAAATTGTGATTATTCTCTTTTCTGTTTTCACACTAAATTCAGGAGTCTAGCAGTGTTAGAAAATAGATGAAATGTCTCTAATCACAAGGCCATTTTGTTCTTCTTTCAGCAAATCTCTCATCTCAAGGCTTCTAAATCACCACTTCCTCCCAGTCCCTGAACTGCTGCTTTTTAATCTCAGGAACACTGTCTCTTCACTACCTTTTAGCATTCCTTAAAGTCTCTAACTCTTTCTCACTGTGTCCTTTAAAGGCATATCCCTTTACAGATACTTAGGCTCTTCCTTCAAAGACTTTAGAATCAAGGAATGAAATGAAAAGCCTATTGTCTTTAACAACTTATGATTTCCATTTACCAAAGAATCTCTAAGTCAAGGGCATATCTGCCTGAACTAGGAAGAAATGAAACACCTGTGGAGAGCATGTCCAAAATTTTTACCTCCATCATGCACATTGCAAATTCCATCCCTCTGTTACTTCGTGTTTTCAATGCTACTTAGATATTTAATCTAAGTTTATATGTATGAATATAATGTTGGTAGGAAAGAAGAACATAGTATAATGGGCACTGTGGTCCTCTAGACTACAAAGCATAAAACTGCCCTGTGTGAAATCTATTTTAGGTTTTGCCATTTATAGAGAAGTTAGCGTGCACTTCTGGTGAAGGTCCTTTGAGGTCTCAAGGATCTCTGTCTTTCTTCTAACTACACTAACTAGTGCCATGCCACTAGCATTTTCAAACCCTAGTAGTAGTATCTGCGTGTAAGGGTGTTAGCTCTAAATCCAGTGTTTTTGACACATCGAGTGATAAAACACACAATTCTTCACTAGAAACCTCTGGTTCATTTTACCTCAATGACTGTTTTTCCTGTGCAGGCATCAATTTCTTTTTTACCTCTCATCTCCCATGAAACCAGCTGATTTAATTAGATTTTCCTGGTCTGTCCAGTCTTCGTGAGACCTACAACCAGTAATAGGAACTAAACATTAATAGGGTAGGTAGAATATAATCTGTAATAGGAGCTCCCTTCATTCTGGAACATCTCCTATTCAGCATTTATATTAATGCATAATTAAATAGCTGTCTCTTTAAAGCCTTTACTTATATCAAAGCTATATCTCCAGTACACCTCATTTTCCCTGAGAGAGAGAGAGAGAGAGAGAGAGAGAGAGTGAGTCCCTATGGTATTCACTTTTTAATGTAACTATTAAAAATGCAACACAGGAATTGAAAATGTGCCTAAATCGTTTAGTAACCTCTTTTGACATTTTCATTATGTTTCCTATTACTGGAATCAAAATGAGAATAAGATTATTTCAGAAGTCTAAAGGAAGCCCTCCATGGCAGTTTATGCATTGTGACATGCAGTGTAGAATTTCATATTGTTGAATATACAGTGGTTTTTTAAAAGCAGGATATAATACAGGCAACTTTGCATTTTTCTTCCCTATGGATCTGTCTCCTGAATATATTTGGGAATAAGCTTCTCACCAGTGTCTATGGGAATTGAGTACCCTTTGCTGAGGATGTTGTTGAGAGGATTCAAACATGAAGCGAGAGGCTGGACTTAGTATTGCTAAGGCCTTTTTAATTTTAATATCTTATAATTGACCAATGGCTACACAAGTAGCAGGTGACATTTCGGAAGTTTTCCTCTTCTACCTGTTCTTATGAAATAGATGAATAACTCACAGAATGAGTGTAAAGCAAGGAGCTCCTAAAATGTTCTGCCTTTCCTACCACCAGCCAAATGATATTTTTCTCCCAGATGTTAGGAGAGGCTCAATGTTGTGGCCATGAGGTTCTACCATTGGTGGCCAACACCCAAATAGTGACTGTTTACACAACACTTATTATATGGCAGACATAGCATTTAGTGTTTTACTTGCATTCTCTAACTTAAATTTAAATGCTAATTTAAATTAAATTTAAATGCTATTAGTATCTCTTCTGAAAAGCAAAAGCAAAATCCTTACTTACCCTATTTCTTACTAATGTCAGTGTAGAACTAGTCCCTGTTGGAGGGGTGCATAGTACAAGACAAAGGACTGACTTTTTCCTATGGTATCGGTATAGAGGAGAAGCAAATAATACCTTTTTAACTTGTGGGCAAGTGCATGGGGTAGGCAGTCCGTGGTTACCTGGTAAGTCATTCAGTCATTTGTACTTTTATTCATTTGTGTATTCGTTCATTCACCAATATTTAATCAATGTCTTCCAAGCACTAGGCATCATGCTAATTGATAGAAATAACAAAGAATAAGACAGATGTAGACTGTGCCAGGTGAAGTGTAAAAAGTAAACAAGAAACAGAGATCTTCTCTAAATTAATGATGGGTAGTTGGGCTCTAGGAGGGAATAGCTTTGGACAGCCTAGTCAGAGACCATATCATAATAATTATTACATTTACTTGTTAGGAACTTCTCGGGGTTATTTAGCATATAATTGATGTCAGAAACAGTCCTTGATACTGTGGGGAAAATCTAATCCTTTTATGATGTGATTCCTGGGTCCTGCCCAAATCATCTGGCTTAGGTTCTTCCTTTCCCAGATAACACGGTTGCTTAGGGAATGGATGACAGGATACCTTTAGCCCAATGGGCTACATCTCTTCTCCATATGTCAGTTTTGTAATGAAGCTGTCAGCTAGGGTGATTTATCTTTGTATCATGTGGTCCTTTAAGAATTTCTTTCTTGGATAATTGAATGTCACTCATCCAGGAAAACTCCTACTTCCTGCATTAGGATGTCAGGGGATACACGACAATCAAGAGCAGGATGGCCACATATGGCATTGCACTATACATTACAGGAATGGCTCTGCATGGCTGATTCTCTTGCAGCGAGGAGCAGAGCAGCAGACCAGTTGGAGACCCTAGAGGACTGCAGAACTTGCTGAAAACTTCTGATACTCTATCTCACTAACTATAAATGCAAAGTTATAAAGCTAAATGTTGAGACATGCCAGAAGAGCTACTTTTACAGTAGCCTTGCTGCTTTGACATGCCTTAGGCTCAATGGACTGCAAAAAAAGTAGGACTTTGAAAGGAAAACAGATCTTGCACTGGTGACCCTATACTAATCATTAATCCTATTTTGTTTGACATGCTTTGGTGTCTCCTAATACTCAAAGTACTCTTCTGAAATTAAGTTCATGTGATGCATGTGAATCAGTATTTTATTCAAAAGAAAGCTTCTGGGAGGAGAGTGAGTTAACAGAGATAATCTCTGGATGGTGGGATTATGATAGCTTTAATGTTCTTTTTCACTCTTTCTATAGTTTTAACTCTATAAAATATGTATGAGATGGGGCACCTGGGTGGCTCAGTGGGTTAAGCCTTGCCTTCGGCTCAGGTCATGATCCCAGGGTCCTGGGATCGAGCCCCACATTGGACTCTCTGCTCAGCAGGGAATCTGCTTCCCCCTTTCTCTCTGCCCGCCTCTCTGCCTGCTTGTGATCTCTGTCTGTCAAATAAATAAATAAAATCTTTAAAAAACATGTATGAGCTACTTTTGTAACATAAGCAAAATTAGTTTAAATTTTTGAAGATTTACTCTTTGTTATTCAAAAAAATTGAAAAGAAAACATGTTATGTAAATGAAATAACTAGTGTCATAAATTTCCTAAAGTTGAGGTAAATATTCTAACTACGGAATATGTCATATTAACTAATATTAATTAGTTACATTTTTCATTTATCTTTAGACTACAAGTTGGAAAAATTCAGTGCTATATCAAAAGTAGCATAAACTAATTTTTTTTAAAAACCATACAGTTCTAAGTAATGCACTTGTTCCCTGTTTTGGCATTTCCTCTTATAACATACCTCTGCTTATTCACATTTTCAAGTTCTTTTTGTGGAATAAATTTGGTATGCAAGTTCTGGGGTGTCTATTCATTAACATCCTCCTGCTGTTCACATTTTATTAATGAAACAACCCATCACCCCCCTACCAGCAGACACTTAATTCCTTCCCAGAATCCATCTGCCTTTCATGGGCTTCAGAATCCAAATTTCTTCGTAAAATCAACTCTTACAAAGCTTTAATTCCATGGGTCAATTAAATAAGAGAGACTGTTAGCTATTTCCCAGTATTGGAAGCTCTGAAAGTATGTTTTCACTGTGATTATTATTCACATGCTTGGGGGATGGATGGTTAAGGAATTCAGGTGCTCCTTGTCAACTTAGCCATTCAGGTTCTAAATCCATACCAAGCAATTGTGGCTGTTTTCATCTAGCCATTTTACTGTCTTTTCTTCTCCCTTGCCTTCTTTCCTCTTAATGATAATACAAGCATCTTTATTAGCCTATTTATAAGTTAGCTGTATCAACATCACGCAGCTTTTGTCAATCAAACTCAACCCAAGGAAATTTCAAAAAGGACCACTTATAGATATTACATAGAAAGGATTTCAATATTATTAATTTTGAGAATCTAGAATTCTGAGAAAATATAAACCTGTACTCAGATGAAATTTTTTAAATCTCATGAAGTCTTCTGTGCTATGTAAGATATATATATGTATATATATATACACAGACACACATATGCATGTTATATATGTATATATACATATATTATGTATATAAGATCCATGTACATCCATGTACATACATAAGTACATCTCTATGTGCATGTATATACACATATACACATGATATGCATAACTGTATATATATGCATAGCATATGTGTGTGTTTGTGTGTCAGCATTGTCTACATTTGTAAATGTCAAAGGATTATAAAAAGAACAGTTTAGCTTCCGCTCCTTTACGATTTTCCTACTTTTCATGTGTAACACATTACCTTTATTCTCTAGCAAATGAAAAAAATGTTCAACTATCATCTCTTGCTTAATCCTGGAATCCTTCCTTTTCTTTCTCCAGTTATTACTTTGGCTATTTCATCTACTCTCATACCTTTAGATACTAATGGTACAGTGATGATCTCAGACTTGTAGCTATAGTGTGGCTCTCTTTTCTGAACTCCAAACTCATAAATCCAACAACCAAATTGACATCTCCATTTAGATGTCAAGTAGGTGCCAAACTTACCTTGTGCAAAGCTATCTCCATCCATATTCCCCTTCTACTCTTCTTGTCTTCTCAATTAACAGCAAATCCATCCTTCTGGTTATTCATGTAAATATTCTTGATGTCATTCTGGTTTTTTCTTTGGTCTTTTTGTATTGTTTTGTTTTTTTAAACCCTGTATCTAATCACCAAAAAATTCCATTGATCAGACTCAAAATATTTCAGAATCTGATTATATATGACCTCCAACATTCTCACCTGATTCAAGGAACAATGATAATCTTTCACTACTATTATTGTAAAAACTTGAGACTGTATTCTTCATTTCTAGCCTTGCTTTTCTACTGCTATAGTCTATTTTTGCCCCAGCAGCCACAGTGATCCTCTTAAAATAAGATACACATAGCATGTCATTTCTGCTCAAATCTCATTCCTATTTCCCTATATCCCTCAGAATTAAAGTAAAATGTTTATGTGATCTAAGACCCCACTGCCTCTCAGACCTTGCCCTGTATGATCCCTCCTTTGACAGCAAGCTACACCAGCCACCCTGAACTCCAGACTGTTTTTTAAACTTTAGGTCCTTGTCTCTTTTCTATATCTAAAATGCATTTCCTCCATATATCTACATGGCTGCCCTCCTCTTCCTTATCTTCTTTGTGTCTTTGTTCAAAGAAGAGAGGCTAAGAGCCATAATGGTGAAGGGCATGGGTGCAGGCAAGCCACCTGCACTTAAGAGATGGCTCTACTACTTTCCAGCTTTGTGGATCTTGGGCAAGTTATTAACCTTTCCTTTGGCTTCATTTTCTATGGGTTGGGGCTAATAATAGTACCTATTGTGTAGAATTATCATGGAGATTAAATGAGTTAATATTTGAAAAATACTTAGCCTGTAAGGTAGTGTTATAAAAGTGTTTTTTGTAAACAATAAAAATATCATCTTCTTAATGAGGCATTTCCTGATTCTCTGTTGAAAATTTTAAACCATCTTTAACTCTATCTTTTGCCATCTCTCTCTTTATTTTGTTTACTCTTTTCTATCTACTATTATACCTATACTAATATGCCTTTTACATCTACTAATACTTCTATACCTACTAATAATTGAGTTATTTAATTTATTCCTTTAATAGACTCCAAACTCCATGAAAATGCTGAATTTCACTGTTAATTATCTAAACTAGTAAATGGAATATAGTAGATGCTCAATAGTTATTTGTTGAAAAATATGAAATCAGTGACAATGTTAACTTTATTTTATTTTTTTTGACAATGTTAACTTTAAATTGACCTAGAAAGTCAGTTGATGCACGAAATCTTCACTTTGGATTTTGAGAGTCCTTTAGGATACATCATGGTATAATTTGAAATAC